>MVJL01012045.1:0-11540 GCA_002156465.1 Macrocentrus cingulum | reverse complement strand
ACTCGGCATCCGGAGACGGTCCAACGGACTCAACTAGAACCTTCTTCATCTTAACCTCACTGTAACTGTCGTTGGTCTTATTCCGTTGCTGGCCGCCTCACGACTCCTTTCGCTCTCGCGTCTCAACCACCAGTCTGCCACATGCCTCCCCCTCCATTTTTTCGGCGGAACTCCCCCACTCTGTGGACCAGGGACCGCGCCTCCATTCCTCCTTCGCCGTAGTCAATGTGGAGTCATGCCTCCCCCTCCATTTTTTCGGCGGAACTCCCCCACTCTGTGGACCAGGGACCGCGCCTCCATTCCTCCTTCGCCGTAGTCAATGTGGAGAATCCCCTCAGCGCCCTCTCCTGGTTTGGGTGGTCGACTGGGCAATAACCCTGGCTTCCTCGGCGAGGGTGGGTTAATTCCTCACCGAAGTCTGCCACCCCAAAGCCGTTCCTCTCCTGGTTTGGGTGGTCGACTGGGCAATAACCCTGGCTTCCTCGGCGAGGGTGGGTTAATTCCTCACCGAAGTCTGCCACCCCAAAGCCGTTGCCGGACTCCTTGTCTTCCCTCAAACCTTTCCTGGAGCGGCAACATCTCATCTGCACCTCTGGACTATCCTCGTCGAATTTCTCCGGGGGTCGGCCTTTGATACCCGGAGTTTTCCCTCAAACCTTTCCTGGAGCGGCAACATCTCATCTGCACCTCTGGACTATCCTCGTCGAATTTCTCCGGGGGTCGGCCTTTGATACCCGGAGTCATATCCCGGTCGGGCTGCCGTTTATTTTGGCCTTGTACCCTACGACACGGAATATTACAACCCCTTTTCCACTGCCCAGCCCCCCTTAACCCCTTATCGTTATCTAGAGCATCCCCTTCGGTTGTGTCCCAGTGGCGGTACAAAAAGTAACGTCGCAGTGCATTCCACAATGCTGTATAACTCCGTTAACCTCCGACCCGCATTGGTATACCTTGATCGTTTCGAACTCAGCCTGTTGAAGTAGCCTCATCTTCATTGTTGTCGTCTTGACGTTTCCCTTCTCGATGTTGCACTTTTCGATGTCGAGTAATGAGATTGTGGTGACATTCAGTGCCAAACCGCCGTAGTCGTAACCCACGAGTGCCCTCGAAAGGTGAAAGAGCCCCATCAATGCAACAAGGCCCTCCATATGGTCTAGAACAATCATATGTGGGACATTTGTATTTTATTTATGTGTACCTTTCTCCTTGTACCATTAGTATCTAGGACAACATTATAGGCCCTCCATATGGTCTAGAACAATCATATGTGGGACATTTGTATTTTATTTATGTGTACCTTTCTCCTTGTACCATTAGTATCTAGGACAACATTAGAATTATTTGATATTTTTATTATAGTGTGAGGACCTGCATAGTGTGGTGCTTTTTTTCCTTTCCTAGGTTCTAGTAAACAAAATACTTTAGATCCTATCTTAAAATCTTAAGGATTTATCCTCTTATCATAGTATTGTATAGTGTGGTGCTTTTTTTCCTTTCCTAGGTTCTAGTAAACAAAATACTTTAGATCCTATCTTAAAATCTTAAGGATTTATCCTCTTATCATAGTATTGCTTAGATTTTTCTTTTGCTCTAGTCGAATTCTCTCTAGCTATTTTTTCAACTTCTCTTTATCTTAAAATCTTAAGGATTTATCCTCTTATCATAGTATTGCTTAGATTTTTCTTTTGCTCTAGTCGAATTCTCTCTAGCTATTTTTTCAACTTCTCTTATTCTTAAAAATAATTCCTCTAAATATCCTTTATAGGTCTCTACTTGTTCATTAATTATATCATTGGAGGAGGGTAGCCTGGGTAGCTTTCCGAATACTAATTGATAAGGTGTAAAACCCGTGCCTTCATGCTGGCTTGTATATGAAAAAAAAACGATAACTCTAATAGCTTATCCCAGTCATCCCTCTGTTTCGCATATTGTCTAAGATATTCAGCTAAAACATGATGAGACCTTTCGATTGAACCATTGCTTTGTGGATGATAGGCTGTGGTTTTATATTGCTCTATTTTAAATTTATTAGCTACAGCTTTCATCAAAGAGGATGTTAAATTTGTGGCTTGATTAGTAAGCAATGCTTTAGGTGGCCAAAAATTGCACACCCATCTGGAAATAAATGCCGAAGCAACATCAAGGCTCGTTGTCTGCTTGAGAGGAACAGCTATAGAGAATTTGGTGAACAAGTCTTGTATTGTTAGGATAAATTTATTGCCTCTATCAGTAGTAGGCATATGCCCTACTATGTCCACTGCAATTTTATTAAAACCGGCTCCTGGCGTATCTGTTATAACCATCGGTTGTTTAGTTTTTACCCTTACAGTTTTCTTCAATTGGCAATCTAAACATTTTTGTATAAACTCGGCAATATCGCGTTTCATATGTGGCCAGAAGTAGTCGACCATCAATCTTTTATACGTTTCAGTTCCACCCTTGTGTCCATTAATTATGAAGCAGTGAACGTTTTTAAAAATCGTTTGTCGGTCTGTTTCTTTAAGAATTCTTACCAAGTGTAGGCAGATCTTCCGGATTAAATGCTCTGCTTATTATTTCCTTTTCGGAGCTATCCGCTGAATTATCTTGTATGGTCCCTGTTTTTCCTTGCGTGCTACGAGTCCGCCGCGGGGAGTATTCTATACTATACTAGATCGTTGCTTATTTTTTGTACTTCCTTTCGGTCGTCCACGAGGTCTTTTTTTGGAGACCATAGTATAGTAGGCTGTTTGGGTTTATTGGTTCCCTTCGGTCATCCACAAAATTTTTTTTGAGTAGAGCAATTAAATTTAAAAATTCGAAAAATTTTTGATTCATGTTAGTTGTTCTTTCAAATAAGAAATTTACTATTCATCTAAGATATTCAACTAAAATTCTAATTCTTATTCTACTCAATAATTATTTTCTTCTACAATATTTAATTTATCATTTCAAACATACTTCGTAATTGAAAAAAAAAAAAAATTCAGTCTGTAGAGTGACCGTAAGTATTTTTTTTAGATTTTTCTAATATTTATTTACTATTTTCCTCAATGAATACATTTTAAAAGATGCCATTCGGTAGTCGAAATGGAAGTAGATTTGTCATTATTTATTGTCTTTTTTCTCTTTATGATCATATTTTCATAAAATTTTTTTCTGAAAAAAACGAATGCACCAGTAAAATTTCATTGATGAGTCGTTTAGATTGATATTAATTTGGACTAGAAAAACATACAGATATGAAAATTGAAGCTCATTCAATTAGCTTTCAGATAAAATCATCGAATATTCAATAAATTACTGCGTTCAAAAGTTATCTTAGACAAAATGATCGAAAATACGATTTTTTCCATTTTTTGAAATTTTTAATTTGCTGCCAATTGTAAACTAATCAACTGATTTAGCTCATCTTCGAACTTAACCTTGGCATTGGTCCATAGAATAAGTATGCTAAGTTTTATTAGGATCCGTCAAGAATTGTAGACGGTATCGTGTCTACAAGCCGCGCTATATCCTATGAATATATATATTGTGACGTGGCGCGAGCCACGTCTAATCATAATTTAAATCATTTCATTTTATTTCTAAAATTTGAGTAATATTTCGCGTGTTTGTTCACCGGTGTCGACCACAATCCAGACAGGATCGTCGTCAACGCCTTTTTCCATTTGCAATTTGTGGGAGTCATTAGTATTGTATCGAGTCTTTTTCTGCGAAATTACGATGTAAGCGTCGATTTACGCCCGCCACGCGTCGTGTCATCGTTGAAGAGTCATCACGAAGTCCACGATAAAGCCATTATCAACCTGAGTCCGTCAACTATTTACGCATCGTCAGACGCAGACCATTGCGATTGTCAAAGGAAATTCCAAGATCAGTATGAGAAGCACAAGTCGATGTCATCGCAGTTGTGAGTTTGAATTTTCCTGCCGAGCGCGCCGTCCAAAAAGCAATATGGAGGCCCAAACGAGGAGATCAACTACCTATCTCTCTCACACCTGTGCGCGTCTCGGAGCTAATAGAGAAGAACTGCTGATTGGCTCCTCGAGTCACGTGAGGAGTCGGACCGGCAGCGTGATCGCTGCCGCAAGGAGAACCGAGGATTATTGTGGTCGTACGTGTTGAACAAGACAGACGTAGTTTTTTGAGTGGAGCCGTTCACGAGGACTGGACGCAAGGTTTCTGTGGACGAAAGGCTGGAGAACACCAGCGTTATTGTCGAGGTACGTGGGGGCACTGAGCAGCCGTTTGTTTGCGTTGGCGGGCTTAGTTGCTGGAACAGACGCGTTTCCGGCATAAAACGAGGTTCTCGCTTCTCGAAACCTTAAATTATTTAGAGAAGTAGTAATTGATAACGTAGACGACGTTCCTGGTCGCTTTGTATGTCTGAGTGAGTGTGGATTAGTTGGATATCTCTATCTCTCTAGACTAGTTTACTTTTGTTTATTTCTATCGAGTCATTAATGATTATACTCTAGTTTGATACATTTTTTTCCGTTGATCATTTTGTGTTGAGAACCGTTTTAATTATTATACAACGATATTTCCGAGCGCCGATCCGGCGCAACTTTTGCTATTTGTTTGCTTTTCTTTTCCTTTCATTAATTTGTAATCAAATAAATAGATTAGTTGACTAATATTATACGCGAGCTGTGGATTATTTTGCGCGGATTCGATCAAATATAACCAACGTCCCACCTCCCTGAGAATTTCTTGTTGAATTTCGCGATTTTCAGATGGTTGTCGAACGTGAGAGGTACGGCGAGTTGTTTTTGTCCGTTTTTATGCGAATAACGGACCGGCACCCGAGGTAACCTTATTTTCAGGATTATTAGCAGAGTACAAGAGGGCGAAAGCCGTCGATCAACGCGAGATCGACGCATTGCGACCACGGTGAGTAATTCTGTCCCCGAGAATTTCTTGCCGCGCGTCACAATATACATATATAAACTTTTTAATCAAACATATTTTCTGACTCAGTTTGACGTGCTGAGTAAGAAAATACCAAAATTTCCTCAAAGTCGCGTCATGAGGACGGCTGCAATAGTTAGATTTCTAAAAAATTCACTAAAAAGAAAGTTTTTGTGTGCAATCAGCACACACGGTTGACGTGAAACTTCTCGTGGCAGGAATTTGAATTTATAGTTCGTATCGTACTTCAATTGTAATTAACATTAGTGAAAAATACGAAATAATTTCTCCTGTGTAGAGCGAGTCGCTACAGTACGTCAATGTGTTAGTTCCCTGTCAGTTGGGCCCTGTACAAGGCACCAACACATTGAAAAGTGAAAGGTGGCGAGTTCGAGGCGCTGGCGGAGTTACGCTGATGAAGGGGGAAAAACGTAACAGGCCAGCGCACAGCCTCCCATAAGAAGTTTCACTTCAAGAAATTCCCTATTGCTCAAATTATCTTTAGTTTATTTATCTTTTTTGAAAAAAAATTTCTGAGCAAAATTTCCGATTAGTTAGCAATTGTACGTGATAAACTGTAGTTACAAGAATAAATTCAACTCCTGTAATCATATTTCTCAGCATTTTGATTATAATATTTTTTTTTTATCAATATCTTTTTTTCTTCATTTTGTCCTTGAACGCCGCTTAAAAAAATAAAACAAAAAATATGAATATCTATTGATTTATACGTGTTTCAAGAGTGATTCACGATGATTTATGTTCACAGATATGTACACAGACGGAAAATTGCAGATAATTGTATCTATTTAAATTTAATTGCTTCAAATATATATTATGAATGATGAAAAATTATGAAAATATACGTAGCCGAGCTCGTAGCCCAGTGGTCATGACTATCTGACTGCGGCTTGATGGGGCGTGGGTTCGCGCCTCGGTTAGGGCGGATTTTTTTCCGAGCTGCGAATTATCTCAAGATTGACCATTCTCTTGATAGAGATCTTGAAGGTCTTTAATTCTGTGAGATTATTCGTTCGCTACAGAGGGAAATCTACAAGGCAGAAACGAAAAAGTATGACAGACAAAACAGATACGAAAGAAATGAAAAAATTTGCCAAGAACCGATATTTCAATCGTGTAACTTATAAAGTTGATAACTACTCATAGTTAAAACTGATTCATGTTGAAATTGTTGGACATTCCATTGAATATTTTATTTGCAATATTTTTTTATTCAAGTTTTAAAATTATAATTAAATATAATCATCAACCATTCGCAGAATATAGCTGCTTATAGATTGTATTCCAATACATTATTCGTTTTATGTTTAAAACTTTATTAATATCAATCAGAAACACTTATACAAATAACATCTGATCATATTTTATTATTTAATATTGATATAATTGAAGATATCCAACTCATTTCGTTTTTAAAAAAATGCAAAATCGATTATATTAAATAAATAAATAAATAAATGAATAAATAAATAAATAAATAATTTTGATTTATGTGCTCAGGAATCCTATTTGATAAAAAATATGTTGTAATTTGCTGAATATCTCTTTTATTCGACTGAGTATATGTCCGATGAGAGGACAATCAAACACTGGCTCAAGTTGGAAAACTCCGAGCCTTGGAGCCATAACATCTGTTATCGCTCGCGTATACACACACGCACAAATATCCTTTTGGTTACCGCTTTGCACACACACATTCCAACAAAATACTACCAAATAATTTTTGCAGGTGCAAGCGTAATTAACTAATGAAATAATTGTTTTGCACCTCCTTGTAACCATTTTGTGATTTTATTGTTACAGCCATCTGTCCACATCTAAATAAAGGCGAGCAACAGGATGGTTCCGTGTGGATGGTTTATTTGCAATGTTGATTGGATAAGGATTACGTATCATATCACCATGGTAAAGATAGTGCAAAACCAATGGACATTCTTTTTGAGAGTTTCCTTGAATTTGCATTAAATGTGGAAACTGCCAGAGTGTTTTCACAACCTCCCAGCCATGTCAAGTAACAGAAGAACCCTGATTGTTTTAGAATTTGACAAAAGCTTTGCTGAATTCTCAGTTGAAGATTATTACTGTAGTCTCTGCAAGTCAGAAAATGCAGCATCTGGCGTAAGCACTATGACCAAACTTCTCAACCTTCTTTGCCTACAGTTAAGTAGATTAAATTCTGTACATAAAAAATTGTCCAATACAGTTTTTATCGATGAACTGATTAATCTGAACTATCAAACCTACGTCACTAACAAGCGCTCGAAATCAAAAGAACGATTGACAGTTGATCGGAAGCGTTGGTCATGTAAATTTTCCCAGCAAGAGTTTGACACAAACATAGTTAATTATGTTTTTAATAGCATGGCACCTCTAAATGTCGTAGAAAAACCATCTTTCAGGAAGATTTTCGACGGTATGGTTATCGACTATTCATAAAAAGTTCCTCTGAATAATTGGCACTTCTTTAGCTTTAAATCGGTATTAACTAGTTTTTAAAAATTACTCTTGCAGATTTCCAGAATAAAAAGGGTGCAAATACCCTTGGTCATTTAAGCCGATATACTCTTGGAACAAACTGACGAGATTTGCAAAAAGAATATGCAACAAATTCATGACGACATGGAGCAAGTTGTAGAAAATGAAGGTGGGCGTCGTTTTTTGGGTGTCACGGCATGTTGGGTCAGTTAACAATGAGTTTCTACTCTAAGATATCCAACTAATTTCATTCTATTCGTGCTGTTTTTACTCTACGTGTTCTATCATCATTATAAATTATCGTTATGCCTCAGATTGATCCGAAGACTTTGGAAAGAAAATCAGCTGCAATTAAATAATTAAACGAACTTACCTAAGTGAAGTTCTATTATAATTGTATGAAGCGCCTCCTCCGAGAGATCACCAGTCGTAGTACCCGCTCTCTAGCCCTCAGTGCCACAATTTTTACAGTTATCTAATAACTAGAAAAAAAAGGTTGGTCATATACCGACCGCGCGTGGTGGCTGCCACGCTGACCGTGGTCCGGTCCTTTTTCGTCATTAATTTTTAAAGTTGTTGCCGTGCTCCTTATAAGGGGATTAATAGGAATTAATCTTTGGGTTAATGAAGGGTGGGACTGATCTCTCGGAGGAGGCGCTTCATACGATTATAATAGAACTTCACTTAGGTAAGTTCGTTTAATTATTTAATTGTATTGCGCGCCTTCTTCTCCAGATCACCAGTCGTAGATGTTTAAAGAGGAGATACGGCATGATATGATCACGTTTTGAGGTATACGTATAATTCATTTTTTTTTTTTTTAACGAACTGTGTTATTTATTTTTGTTATTGATTTTCTTTTTTAAGCTTAGTATTGTTTTAGCAAATACAGCTGGATCTTCTCCTACTGGACGTTTGTAGAAGTTTGCAAAAGTTTGCGAGGTAGCTGTCCATCCTGCGGTTTTTCTTATCAGGTCGATATTTACTCCATTTTTGTCTGCTGCGGATGTTGCAGCGTGTCGTCTGCTGTATGCAGTAAATTTTGTTGTGTCGATTCCGCTATTTTGCAAGACTTCTTTAATCCACCTGCTCAAGGATTGAGTAGTGACCTTCTTGTTAGGTTTTTTCCATGAAATGAACAGATTTGTTATATTTTTCCTGAGTTCTTGTGTCCGATTCATGTATGTGATTACAGCTGATGCGACACAGATAGTCGGATCCTCCGAGAAAAATGGTAGCAACCGATTTGGTTGTGATTTTCCGGGTCCGGACGTCTTTAGGTGTTCTGGAACCTTGATTTCCAGCTGATTGGGCGATATAAATATATTCTTTATATTTAAGGCTCCAAATGTCTGAATTCTATGTCCTGTTGTAAGTGCCAGTAGTGTTATTGTCTTCAGCGATAATTGTTGAAGGAAAATTTCCTCGTTTGATAACCAAGACGCAAGAAAATCGAGGACAGGTTTCGGATCCCACGTCATATCGTATTTCGGCCTGGATGGGCGAGGTCTTGAGACTCCCTTGCAGAAGCGTTTTATCTCGAGATTTCCTCCGAGTCCAGAGCCTACGATGAGAGCAAGAGCCGATCTTGTGGAATTAATAGTCCCATAGGATGCTCCTTTTTCCACCTGGTCTGTAAGAAATCTGAGGACGTCGGCCATCTGTGCGGTGAACATAGGCGTGTTGGTTAGGTGGCAAAATTGCCACCATTTCTTGAGGGATGTTTCGTATGGTCGTATAGAGGACTCCGACAGAGATGACATACTGATCTTTATTGTTGCCGGCGCCATGTTCTTCTGGGCGAATGCTTGCTGGATAATCTCCCTCCCACCAGGAAAAGCTGGCGCCACAGTGGATGGGGATCCCTGTTTGAAGAGCAACGAAGATTTTTATTAGGTCTAAAAATGATTGGTTGGGACTCAAATAAGGACTGGCACCGTGGGAACCACGCTTGGGATGGCCAGTACGGAACTACTATTATTCCTGATGCATTATCATTTTCTATTTTTCTCAGTACTTTCGGTATAATGGCAAAAGGGGGAAAAGCGTAGAAAAAATGGTCTCTCCAGTTCACTGTGAACTCATCGACAGCAACAGAGCCCGGGTCTTTCTTCCAGGATATATATGTTTGGCATTTTGCGTTGACTCTACTGGCAAACAGGTCAATTTTTGGGTGGCCGAATTTTTGGCAGAGTCGATCAAATGCTTTCTCTGACAAACTATATTCTGTCTCCGGTTCTAATTTTCTAGATTCTTCATCAGTCAAGATCTTCTTCGACCTCGAGGGAGAGTGTCATGCGTGCGTCATAATTATTGTTGTTTTGCTCTAGTGCCAAAAATTTTTCTCGTTCCAGGCTTTTCATATACACCCAACTGTATTTTGATGCTAACCACAGCGCGCCGAGTGTCCCCACAAAGGATGCGAAGTCTCTGATTTTTGGACATGAGCCCACTGTAAATTTTTTTAATAATTTCAGGGTGTTGCATCTCTTTTCTTCTGGTATGTCAATTCTCATGTCTCTTGAATTTAGGATAAAGCCTAGATACTTTTGTTTTTGCGCTGGATTTAATTTACTCTTCTCGTAATTTATCAAAAATCCTTATTTTTCGAGAAAGTAAACTGTTTGCTTGACATTGCTTATGCATTCGTCCTTCGACGAGCCCATCAGCAGCAGGTCGTCGATGTAGACCACCGACGTGAAGCCTTGTTTCCGTAAAAATGACACTACGGGTCTCATTAATTTTGTGAAGACGTAAGGTGCGGTGTTTAGACCAAACGGCAGGCAGGTAAATTCATAAATGGATTTTTCGAAGCTGAACCTGAGATATTTCCTGTTCTGGCTCGCTACAGGAACTAGGTAGTAGGCAGTTCTTATGTCTTTTAGCTTGAAGTGTTCTGTAGTAATAAATTTATTTAATTTTTTGAGGTTGAGAATAAAGCGGCTTGAGCTATCCGGTTTTGGAATCAAGAAAATGCCGGAAATAAAATGGTTCTTGTATAGACTTGATTGAGTAATTACTCCCTTACCTAGGAGATCTAGGATGTGGTTTTTGATTTGTATTTTTTCCTTTTTTGACCAGCGTGGTTCCGCCGGTGCCGTTTCTTGGTGGGGTATGTCAGAGAAAGGAATAATATAGCCTTTTACCCAGCTTAGAATCATCGGATCGGCGTCCAGTGATTCCCAAGCGGCTAAAAACTACCGTAGGCGCCCTGACGGGCAACTTATCTCATTTATTATTGTCGTTTCTTGTACGAGCTCTGGTTCTGTCTCTTGCTGGCAGAGTACTGATGGTAGGAGCTCCTCCGCGATTGGTTCGTGGACTTGTTCTGCCCCCCCCGACTTGTTCGAATAATTCTTGTTCTGTTGGCGGCGGGGCGCCTTCGAGTTTTTTGGTTTTTTGACGTCTTTGTGGATGAGGCCTGCGTTGAGGTCTTCGTGGCTGCCTTTAAGTCCTTTGTCGAGCGTGCTAAAGTCTTTGCTGATTTTAAAACTTCCTCGAGGTCCTTTCTGAACAGCCATTCTTTGGATGTCGTTGCGTTGAGAGTCTCTTTCAGCTGAGGATTGAAGTTTGCCGTTGCAATAAGACGCCGTGTGATTGTTTCGTCGCGTTGCAGGTCGACTAAGATTCTGCCTATGTCGCTGAGGTTTGTGATCAGAGACAGGGTGTCCGGGTTGCTGCCTTTTAAGAGGCTCGACAGCAATGACCCAACGGTGGCCAGACATAATGTCACTTTATGCTGTTTTTCAGCGATTCTCTTTACTTTAGAGGCAATCGGGTCGAGTAACGATGACTTGATTACTGGATTGAGCTTTGGTGGCTCCAAGAAGGCGCAGTTTTTTGGTATAGGGTGTTTTTTCCCTAGTTCCTTGCGCTCTTCCGCCGGAAGTCCTTTTTGGAGGATTTCTGTCCAGCGAATGACAATGTCGTCGTGAATGGCTGGCGCCTTTTTCTCATCCTCATTCAAGCGTTTCCCAATGGCAGTTAGTGCTTCTGATTCAAGCACAGGATCGACCGGCTCCTCCAGTTGATTTACGGCTGTGGATATTGCAGGAGTAGCGTTAGCGGTCGTTGTTGGTTCGTCAGGGCATATGTTTGACTCTGCTGTGTCCTCCTGTGGGGTTATCTGCTTTTCTCCCCCCCCCCCC
>MVJL01012031.1:0-152787 GCA_002156465.1 Macrocentrus cingulum | reverse complement strand
ATTCGCGGTCAGTTAGGGGTGTTCCACCCGCGTGGAATTTTCACAATTTATTAATTAATTAAATAAATATTTGAAAATGATTGGAGGACGTTTCTACACACTGTAGAAAAACGAATGTGGTGGGAAATATTTTTTATATTGATTTTAATAGATTTCCCATTTTTTTTTGAAAATGATTGGAGGACGTTTCTACACACTGTAGAAAAACGAATGTGGTGGGAAATATTTTTTATATTGATTTTAATAGATTTCCCATTTTTTAGGGGTGTTCCACCCGTGTGGAATTTTCATAGTTTTTCAATTATGTAAATAAATAAATGAAAATGATTGGAGGACCTATCCACACGCCGTGGACAGTCGAATATTGTGTTCCACCCGTGTGGAATTTTCATAGTTTTTCAATTATGTAAATAAATAAATGAAAATGATTGGAGGACCTATCCACACGCCGTGGACAGTCGAATATAGTAGCAGAATTTTTTTATAGTGATTTTAATAGATTCTCCATTTTTTAGGGGTGTTCCACCCGCGTGGAATTTTCATAATTTATTAGATAATTAAATAAATAGTTGAAAATAATTGCAGGACGTTTCTACACACTGTAGAAAAACGAATGTGGTGGGAAATATTTTTCCACCCGTGTGGAATTTTCATAGTTTTTCAATTATGTAAATAAATAAATGAAAATGATTGGAGGACCTATCCACACGCCGTGGACAGTCGAATATGGTAGCAGAATTTTTTTATATTGATTTTAATAGATTTCCCATTTTTTAGGGGGTGTTCAACCTGCGTAGAATTGACTTCTTCGCGTTATCGCTTGTGCGTGAATCTATCCGATGAATCTACTAACTTTTCCGTATCAAGAAGTTCGAAATACATCGAATGGCATCAGTAGATTCAATTTTCGTTGTATTCTCGGTCAGTTAGGGGTGTTCAACCCGCGTGGAATTTTCACAATTTATTAATTAATTAAATAAATAGTTGAAAATAATTGCAGGACGTTTCTACACACTGTAGAAAAACGAATGTGGTGGGAAATATTTTTTATATTGATTTTAATAGATTTTTTATTTTTTAGGGGTGTTCCACCCGCGTGGAAGTTCCATAATTTTTCAATTATGTAAATAAATAGTTGAAAATGATTGGAGGACCTATCCACACGCCGTGGACAGTCGAATATAGTAGCAGAATTTTTTTATAGTGATTTTAATAGAATCTCCATTTTTTAGGGGTGTTCCACCCGCGTGGAATTTTCATAATTTATTAATTAATTAAATAAATAGTTGAAAATGATTGGAGGACGTGTCTACACACTGTAGAAAAACGAATCCGGTGGCAAATATTTTTTAAATTGATTTTAATAGATTTTCCATTTTTTAGGGGTGTTCAACCCGCGTAGAATTAATATCTTCGCGTTATCGCTTGTGCGTGAATCTATCCGATGAATCTACTGACTTTTTCGTATCAAGAAGTTCAAACTACATCGAATGGCATAAGTAGGTTCAATTTTCGTTCTATTTCGCGGTCAGTTAGGGGTGTTCCACCCGCATGGAATTTTCATAATTTATTGATTAATTAAATAAATAAATACTAATGATTGGAGGACGTTTCTACACGCTGTAGAAAAACGGATCCGGTGGCAAATATTTTTTAAATTGATTCTAATAGATTTTCCATTTTTTAGGGGTGTTCAACCCGCGTAGAATTAATTATCCGGTGGCAAATATTTTTTAAATTGATTCTAATAGATTTTCCATTTTTTAGGGGTGTTCAACCCGCGTAGAATTAATATCTTCGCGTTATCGCTTGTGCGTGAATCTATCCGGTGAATCTACTGACTTTTTCGTATCAAGAAGTTCAAATTATTTTTTAAATTGATTCTAATAGATTTTCCATTTTTTAGGGGTGTTCAACCCGCGTAGAATTAATATCTTCGCGTTATCGCTTGTGCGTGAATCTATCCAGTGAATCTACTGACTTTTTCGTATCAAGAAGTTCAAAATACATCGAATGGCATAAGTAGGTTCAATTTTCGTTCTATTCGCGGTCAGTTAGGGGTGTTCTTGAATCTACTGACTTTTTCGTATCAAGAAGTTCAAAATACATCGAATGGCATAAGTAGGTTCAATTTTCGTTCTATTCGCGGTCAGTTAGGGGTGTTCCACCCGCATGGAATTTTCATAATTTATTGATTAATTAAATAAATAAATACTAATGATTGGAGGACGTTTCTACACACTGTAGAAAAACGGATCCGGTGGCAAATATTTTTTAAATTGATTCTAATAGATTTTCTATTTTTTAGGGGTGTTCAACCCGCGTAGAATTAATTTCTTCGCGTTATCGCTTGTGCGTGAATCTATCCGATGAATCTACTGACTTTTTCGTATCTTACATCGAATGGCATAAGTAGGTTCAATTTTCGTTCTATTCTCGGTCAGTTAGGGGTGTTTTACCCGCGTGGAATTTCAATAATTTATTAATTACTTAAATAAATGCCTATAAACGATTGGAGGTCAATTTTCGTTCTATTCTCGGTCAGTTAGGGGTGTTTTACCCGCGTGGAATTTCAATAATTTATTAATTACTTAAATAAATGCCTATAAACGATTGGAGGACGTTTCTACACACTGTAGAAACACGAATCCGGTGGCAAATATTTTTTATATTGATTTAATTGAATTTTCAACTTTTAGGGGTGTTCTACCCGGCGTGAAATTTAATAATTTTTCAATTATGCCAATAAATACTTAAAAACGATTGGAGGACGTTTCTACACACTGTTTCAACTTTTAGGGGTGTTCTACCCGGCGTGAAATTTAATAATTTTTCAATTATGCCAATAAATACTTAAAAACGATTGGAGGACGTTTCTACACACTGTAGAAATACGAATCCGGTGGGAAATATTTTTTAAATTGATTTTAATAGATTTTCCATTTTTTAGGGGTGTTCAACCCGCGTAGAATTAATACCTTTTTACCCGCGTGGAATTTCAATAATTTATTAATTACTTAAATAAATGCCTATAAACGATTGGAGGACGTTTCTACACACTGTAGAAACACGAATCCGGTGGGAAATATTTATTAAATTAATTTTGATAGATTTTCTATTTTTTAGGGATGTTCAACCCGCGTAGAATTAATTTCTTCTCGTTATCGCTTGTGCGTGAATCTACTGACTTTTTCGTATCAAGAATATAGATTTTCTATTTTTTAGGGATGTTCAACCCGCGTAGAATTAATTTCTTCTCGTTATCGCTTGTGCGTGAATCTACTGACTTTTTCGTATCAAGAAGTTCAAACTACATCGAATGGCATAAGTAGGTTCAATTTTCGTTTGAATCTACTGACTTTTTCGTATCAAGAAGTTCAAACTACATCGAATGGCATAAGTAGGTTCAATTTTCGTTCTATTCGCGGTCAGTTAGGGGTGTTCCACCCGCATGGAACTTCCATAATTTATTGATTAATTAAATAAATATCTAATAATGATTGGAGCACGTTTCTACACACTGTAGAAAAATGAATCCGGTGGCAAATATTTTTTAAATTGATTTTAATAGATTTCCTATTTTTAGGGGTGTTCTACCCGGCGTAGAATTGAATCATTTTTTAATTATGTGAATAAATACTTAAGAACGATTGAAGGACGTTTCTACACACTGTAGAAAAACGAATCCGGTGGAAAATATTCATTATATTGATTTAAATAGATTTTCGATTTTTTAGGGGTGTTCCACCAGCGTGGAATTTCAGTAATTTTTTAATTATGTTAATAAATACTTGGAAATGATTAGAGGACCTGTCTACACGCTGTATAACGTCGAATAACATGGCAAATATTTTTTATATTGATTTTATTTGACGTTCTATTTTCTAGGGGTGTTCCACCCGCGTGGTATTAAATTATTTCCCCGATTTCTAGGGGTGTTTTACCGAAACGCTATCGAAGAGAGTGTAAACTACACAAATATCCAACTAATCCAACAGCTTTTGCACGTGACATTATCACTGATGTGAACAGAGCGCCCAATTATCCATAACTCTGTCCGACTCTCCTTTTTTTTGATCGTTGAAACCTTTAGATAGGGACTCCGTGTCATGCCTTATCGCCCGTAGTAATTAAATAACTGTTCAAGAATAAATATATATCTCACTCACCGATGATGAATCTGCAACTCCCGGTGGACACTGCTGCTACTGCTGCTGCTGCTGCTGCTTCTGCTTCTGCTTCTGCTTCTGCTTCTGCTTCTGCTTCTGCTTCTGCTCGCTCCACTGTCAATCCGGGATCCTTGAGATCATGACCCTAATAATCAAAACAATTCACATTTTCTCACTTGCAACAGTAAAAATAAAATGTTACCGTGTAAAAACTATAACCTCGAAAACTTGCTTTCGGATCTCACCATTGTAATCTCATTTCCTCACACGTAATGTCCGTACAACTCAAGTTATGTGCCGTGGAATAATTGATCAAGGTCCCTCCATTAACATTAATTAGTAAAAACCATTCAATTTAGCGGATATTTCTATTTATTCGCGAAGCTTTTGCCGTCACACATTATTTGTACGAGACAGAGAGAGACACACACTAATATCGACTTTACACCAAGATGGCGTCGTCCAGCTGTTTTGGGTCGAATTCAACTTTCGGCGGGCTTTTTCAAATTTATTATTTTTTTTGTCTCACAAGTATAAATTTTGGTTAGTGTGCATTCTAAATTCTCATTAAATAATAAATCAACAAAATGACTCAAACGTTTTTCCCTTAAATATTTTGATGAAATGTCAAAAAGGCTGTGTTTGAAATGTTTATATTGTGTTCTTCATTTGATGAAGGTCCTTTGTAATTTTTGTATACTGTCTAATTTCTTAATTTTAATACCAAGATCGCAAGATATACATACGCAGAGTTCAACAGAATGATTAATTCAATGGTTAATAGTTAATACTGCTGACCTTTTATAGATTCTAACTGATCTTTTACAACCCTTTTCAAATCACACGTCGTGGTTTTGGTAGGACGAGATTGAGATCCTAAGTTTTTTGTATTACCGTGCATGTAAAAAATAATGAATTACTAATTACCTCAGTCTGACCATTTACTGAGACCTATTGACCTTTTGTGTCCAACTCGTGACCAAAATATCCTGCAATTTTCATTTATTTCCAAATTTGAGGTGCTAAAGTTAGAGGATAGCCGCACTCTTTTGCGTACACCGTGACCATAGACGTCTGGTTACTACTGTACAACATATGTTTGTTTTTTTTTACCCGTATCGATTATTTTATAAGTATATACAAATCGCAACTAAAATCCATACAATTAGAGTTATTACAAATCCATAAATCGTCAGTTTTCATAATAATTAACTATCAGTCATAATTAACATGTGGACAATAGTATGTAAATTTTATTCTAAGCAGTCTAAGAATTATGCATCAAGCATATATGTTTGAGGTTAGGAGTCTGAACAGTAATAAAAAAATTTTAATCCTTATTTATGCAGTGAAAGGTTGTTTATAAGTCTAGGTGAGAAAATTAGTTTAAAAATAAATATTAGCCACTGATGAATGAATTGAACTTTTTTCCCAGCTACTTACTCAACAGCAATGAAGCTTGTGTCGAAAAACATTGAAAAGGATGGCGGTGGGTAAGCTGCGAACGTATATTAATACAGAAACTACTTAATATGACATTTATATTAATATTCAACACAGGACCGTGGCCCTCGTGCCGGAGAGTCCGGAGGACATGTGGCACGCATACAACCTCGTCACCGAAGGCGATTGTGTGTCTGGATCGACAATTAGGAAAGTGCAAACGGAAAGTGCCACGGGTAGCACTAACAGCAGCCGAGTTAGGACAATTTTAACCATCACGGTAGAAAACATTGATTTTGATAGTCAAGCTTGTGTGCTTCGGCTCAAAGGCCGAAATATCGTTGAAAATCAATATGTCAAGGTAAAAATACTAATTGAATATCTACAGGGGTTCAGTATAAGCATAGTACACATTTTTTACGTTCAGATGGGAGCATATCATACCCTGGACATCGAGCAAAACCGGAAATTTGTACTAAAAAAGACGCAGTGGGACTCAATATCGCTGGAAAGAGTTGACACCGCTTGCGATCCGACACAGAATGCAGATGTTGCGGCAATCGTTATGCAGGAGGGCATCGCACACATATGCCTGATCACCGCCAATATGACGATAGTTCGTGCGAAAATTGATCAAGTAATTCCGAGAAAAAGGAAAGGAATGGTCTCGCAGCATGAGAAGGGTTTAAATCGTTTTTACGACAATGTCATGCAGGGAATTCTTCGTCATGTGAATTTTGATATTGTCAAATGTGTTCTTATTGCAAGCCCGGGTTTTGTCAAGGATCAATTCTTAGAGTACATGATGCAGCAAGCTGTAAAAACTGAAATTAAGCTACTGCTGGAAAGCAAGAGTAAATTCATGCTCGTTCACGCCAGCTCGGGCTTCAAGCATTCGTTGAAAGAAGTCCTGGCTGATCCTGCTGTCGTTTCCAGAATATCTGACACCAAGGCCGCCGGAGAGGTGAAACTTATCGAACAATTCTTCATGATTTTACAGACCGATCCTTCTCGTGCATTTTACGGGAAAAAACACATTGAAAAAGCTGTCGCTGCTCAAGCTGTCGAAATTCTATTAATTTCCGACAAGTTGTTCAGGTATTTTTCGCCGAATTTTTTTATTATTATTTATCGTATCTAAATTGTTGATTATTTTTTCAAGGTGTCAAGATGTTCATACGAGAAAGGAGTACGTTGCATTGGTCGAGAGTGTTCGGGAATCTGGTGGAGAAGTGAGATTATTCTCTAGTATGCATGTATCTGGTGAACGTGAGTTTATCCACATTTCTTATAATTAATTTATTGCTTCAATGATATAAGTATTTTTATTGCAACTGTAATTATTTTAAATGGGAAAAATTTCTTTAGAACTAGATTTGATTACCGGAGTAGCAGCAATTTTACGCTTTCCAATGCCCGAATTGGAAGATGAGTCTGATGACAGCGATTCGGACGATGATTAAAAAAAAATTATTCACTTTTATCTAAAATAAATTAATGAAAAAATGTTTGATTTTATAAAACTAAATGATTTATTCATTCTATCAAAACATTCACTTTACTTATTATTATTGTCTGTCGAATGTTAATTTTTATTTATGTGTATCAAACAATTCTTCATGGATTTTATTGTATTCGTGAAAGTTTATTGTTTTCTCTTGTGCTTAGATTTCTAGAGAATATATTAATTCATGTGTTAAACTTTTCTTTGATATTTAAGATTTAAAAAATTTTGATAATATCTAAATGCGAGTAGCGGGGTATGAAGCACAGCGATCTCCGAGTGAAGGTGCCTGATTAAAAAGCCACTCTGCCAGTAACTGATGTCTTGTCAACAGGGCGGCCTGCAGATAAATCTGATACCACTTATCAGTAGGACTTAAAACGCATCCATACTCTTGAAAGATCTGGACGCATTCGAGGCTTGCGGTTGGATTTTTAATGCAAGCTTGAATTACTAGACCAAGAGGACTCTCTCCTTCGTAAGTTTTCAGCGATAAATTAGCACCCTTAGACAGCATGAATTTGATCAAAATAGTGCAGCCGTGGTAGCAAACTTTGTGAAATGGTGTGTATCCGTCAATTTGTGATCTAACATTGACCATGTATGGGCAGTAAGTAGTCAATTGAATGCACTTGAGCTCATTCTTCTTGATGTAGCACCTCTAAACAAGATGATTTTGAAATATGAATGCGACATTTTACTAATTACTTGTATTCTGTACCTCTGCAGCTATATGGAGTTCTCTCAGACTCTTCACATGGTCCAAAAGAATACCTGTTTTTTTTTGTCCAAAAGTAAGACCATCGTTTGGTTTTTTTGCTGCTTTATTTGAAATTCCTGGAGGATTGGCGACAACTGGATACCATTGACGGCTCGCAAACGCTGCAATTGTTTATAAACACTTATTTATTATTGCATTAACTGTGATAATATTTGAAAAAAAATAACATTTTTTTACAGGATGTGTGAAGTAGGGCAAGTAGCACAGCCGAAAATATCGCGAGAAATGTCACGTATACAAGCATGTAATGGAGATTAACTTCATCGAGAATGACCATGATAGACTTTAACGCCCAGTTAATATGTTTTTCAATCGTTTCAATGTCATTAACCATGTTTTTATATTTTTTTCAGAGCGTTGAAATAAACTTTGTCCGAGAGAAAATAGTACTTTCGGCGCGAATCGAGTTTTTAAATTTAAATGGCGGAGGGTTGTTGAACCCTTGCCAGCTGGCTTCCATGTTGGATTTAAAGTCTCCTCGCGCACAATGGCGGCTGCAGTTATTTTCTGTCAAATAAAATAATCTCTACTTACATATTGTTTTAATTATTACTCCGTAATTATAGCTTAATGGCTAATAATTATGATTTTTGGCATCGAACAAAAGTCAAATCAAGCAAAGAGATTATGCAAAAAAGAATCTGACCTGACCAGTATATGCTGCTGTGTGATCAAATATACAAGTGTGTGTAAATAAAGGTGTCAACTCACGAGCGAATACTCACGATAATGTTTAAGACGGAGGAATCAACAAAAGGGAGTTTTCTGCAGCAAACCAAAGCAGCCAGAGAGGAACGAGCACATGAAAAACGTAAAGAGGCTGCTATTGTGCTTATTCAAGCTTGTGTCAGAGGTTGGTTAGCCAGATCAAAGTTTGCAAAGACAATACTGACTGAATTCGATGAGTTTTTTCCCGAAGAAACAGACCACGATTCGTCTATCGAGTTGAAACCTGCATTGCAAGTCTACCAGCAAATTTCCAGGTTTTTAATTGTCTTCAAACGAGACCGGGACCAAACAAGAGTTGAGCAAATATGCAGGTATCTGGTGAAAACGCTCGACTCGGAGTCGCCAAAGCTCTCCTACGTCGGCTTGGCACTCAACAAAGACCACTATATATCTTGGATTGGTCAGATGAAGACAATACTGTATCAATGTATGATTGGCATCCAGGATCTGAGGCCCGAACGGACAATTGACCACCGATCCATTGTTATGAGGTTGCATACGCTCGTGAGTTTCACCTCGGCCGGCGCTTGGGCGATCCAGAGGGTCAAGGGAATGGAAAAACTCAAAGCCGGGATGAATCAATTGTGTGCCAATATCATGGGACACTTGGTGAACAAGGGCTTTTACACTGTGATGAAGGTTAGATGTTGGTTCAGTTGAATAAAATAATTGTAAAAAGCCAATTCTTACAAGCACAAAATCTTTCTGGTACTCAGGGACTCTTGGTGAAGGGACTGGGAAGAGAAAAAATAGCTCTGAAGCCACTTGCACTGTCTGCTGCTGTTACTATGACCATGAGGCCATTAATATCTTCTAAAATGTCGGATAAATTGGTGTCTTTATTTTTAATCAATATATTCAGTGTGCCTGCACTTGTATATCAATTAAACATCCACTCTTCTGAGGTAAATTCATTGACAAAAAAAAACGGATAATACATGATTTTTAGGTTCAATTTTATCATTAATTCCAGTGTATAAGTCTATTTGCCACGTACAATCTGTTTTCGAGGAGTTTGGAGCTGCTTAATTCTGAACAAAATCTCAGAATTGTATTTAATGCACTCGAGGGAAGCTATGCTCTATGTTTGCTTGCTAATTTAATTCAATTAGCGAATATCGAGAAAAATGATATTCTTAAAGATTTATATTTTCCATCGTTTACATTTGTTGTCACGAGAATGCTCGAATCTTGCCAGCAATATGTTGTTGCCAAGCAAAGCAATCTCACACACTGGCATCCAGTTTTAGGATGTTTTGCTCAGGCCGTCGATTCGTCGCTCAACGGTGCTATTCCATTTACTAAACTCCAACTTGCACATCTTTGGACGGGAAAAATAGTATGCCAGCTAATCGGTAAGGTGGACGATCGTTATTAATGCAAAATTTAAATTTACAAACATTTATTTAAATATTTTTTTTAGGTCAGCCACTGTTAGAAGTCGTTGAGAAGGAAGTTCCGCCACAAATGGAGCAACAGAGTACGTCCGTTGGCACTAATATTTTTCGTCGAGCTTTTATGGAAGCACGGACGAATCGTAATAACAGTAACAAAAGTTATCGAAAGCTTGGCAGCCCAGAAACCACGAAAATTGCCCTAATTTGCTCGCTCTATCAAACTGCTCTTCATACATTAACGCAAATGAAACTAGATATCCTAACGGGATTGTGCTATCAAGATAAAATACTCTATCATATGTGGTTATTTTTAAATACTCTCGGACCCCACTGTGGTCTTCGAGCTTTTTTGGACCATTTAGCAGCTAATACCAAGTGTACTGCACCAGAATTCCAGATGCTCATACTTTTTTGCGACTGTATGACTCACTATGTAACGTGAGTATTTTACAAAGGCTAAACCTATCTCAACTAATTTATAAATATATATATTTCAGAATACTCGACGACATGGAAATGTACGAACAACAGGAGCCATTTAAGTTGTTTGACTTTGTGACCATGTCATACTTTCTTAATCAATTCCTCTACAAAGCAGTTTTAAATAATCTTTTCGGTAAGTTACTAAAAAAAAAAACAACTAGATTTCTATTGTATGCCTGAAAAATCTCGGATTTTCAGACGTAAAGAGTGTGTCAAATAATCCTCTCTTCACTTCGCTTCACACTCTTTTAATGGCAATCTATCGACGCGACTGCAGAAGGACATTTTGCCCGGATGGTCACTGGCTTGCAAAGGTAATAAAATTTAGAAAACTCAAGCTAAGCTTTTGAAGTTAATTGAAAATAATTATTTGCCCAGGAGGTACGAGTGTCGGGTTTTCTGGCAGATCTTGAGAAGGGTCGAAGGGGTGCTGCGCTGCTTCTGTCAAAAATGCCACACGTAATCCCGCATTCGGAGCGTGTTGTATTATTTCGCAAACACGTTGCCGACGAAAAGGCCGTGCTTGGCCTAACCGAGAGTGCGTGCAACAGTCCGCCATCAACACTCATCGCCGTTCATCGCTCTAGAATTGTTGAAGACGGATATAGGCAGCTAGCAATGCTGCCGCCTCAGGCCTTGAAAGGTGTTATAAGAGTAAGATTCGTAAATGAACAAGGCTTGGATGAGGCGGGTATCGATCAGGACGGTGTTTTCAAAGAATTCTTGGAAGAGACGATAAAACGCGTATTTGACCCGTCGTTAAATCTGTTCAAAGCGACAACGGAGAATAGATTGTATCCATCACCTACGTCCTACATGCAAGAGAATCACTTGCAGCTCTTTGAGTTTGTTGGAAGAATGCTTGGCAAGGCGGTTTACGAGGGCATTGTAGTTGACGTGCCCTTTGCGTCATTCTTCGTCTCGCAGTTTTCCGGTCAGGCCGGTGGTGCGCTCTACAGCTGGCTGGACGAGCTGGCGTCGTTGGACCGCGACCTTTATCGCAGTTTAACTCTCGTAAAGCACTATAAAGGCGATGTGAGTCAACTAGAGCTAACATTCTCGCTGGACGAGGATGTTATGGGTAAACTCGTCACTCACGAGCTCAATCCAGGCGGCAAGGCCGAGCCTGTCACCAACTGTAATAAAATTAATTATATCCATCACATGGCACACTTCAGGATGCACCGTCAGATCAAGGATCAAACAGCCGCCTTTATCAAAGGCTTCAAGTCTATTATCAACCCCGAGTGGCTCTCGCTTTTCTCCACACCCGAATTGCAGCGGCTCATCTCTGGCGACAATGTTCCCCTGGATTTACGTGATCTCCGACGTCATACTCAGTATTATGGCGGCTTTCACGACAGTCATCGGGTTGTCTGCTGGCTTTGGGACATTTTAGAGAAGGATTTCAGCGAGGAGGAGCGAGGCTTGTTCCTTAAATTTGTTACTAGTTGCTCGAAATCACCTTTGCTGGGTTTTGCTCATTTGGAACCACCGTTTTCCATTCGTTGTGTTGAGGTTGGCGATGACGAGGACACTGGAGACACAATTGGCAGCGTTATTCGTGGTTTTTTTACCATTAGAAAGAAGGATCCGCAAAATCGTTTACCCACTTCTTCCACGTGCTTTAATTTGCTCAAGCTGCCCAACTATCAGAGGAAAAGTACGCTCCGAGAAAAATTGCGATATGCTGTGACGAGTAACACTGGATTTGAGTTGTCTTAATGTGCAAATTATAAATTTTTTATTGTCGACCAGGCAAAAAGACCGCCATGGTTCAGCCAATGATTCGGATGAGTCAAAATTAGATGAGCGAATTTTTTTTTCCTCGTCATGTGTCACCAATTCTATTAATACTCGATTCTCGATCCTCTCAGAGAGAGATTCAATATGCCCGAGGTGTTAATATTAATTACAAAGAAAATGGGATAAATTTCATTGACCTCATGACAAATTATCTGGAAGATTGGAGGATAAAATTCTTTTAATTTTAATCGCCAGGGAAATAATTGTAACTGCTGTGAAATTTGATGCTGTAAATGTGCTTGCGCTGCTAATAGTCTAGATGTTTTATAAAAACACATGTAAAATTGTTAATAAGCAGACACTAAACGTGTTTGTATGTTTAATACAAAGTTATTATATACAAATATGTATTAATTATATTAATCATGTAAAACTAGACTCGAATTTCAGCAAGATGAACTTTTGCTCTAGATACAATCGAAATAGATCAAGAGGTAATTAGCAGAGTCATCAACTTTCTCGGTAAATATTTTAAAATATTTTCCATCTCTTTTTTTTCAATTTTTCTCTTTTTTATTTATTAAAAAAAGAATAAAATATAATTTTTACCTTAGAAATGAAGGTTTATATTATCTTTTGGTTTTTTTTTCTAGAAGAGAGAAATATTTTTGAATTTTTTCCGGATTTGCGCGCGCTAGCGTTTAAAGGCTGCGCAAATAGTGACTGCGCATCGTCACATGACTTCACGAAAATTCCACGAGGTGGATGATGGCGCTAGTTGTGGGACTTTCATCAGAACGGCAAAGCAGACGGCATTTAGCCAAGCCAGTGGCCAACGACAAGCCTTGGCTGTCTGTTGGTGTATATTTACTTTCCTCCCTTCGCCTGAAGGATTTCCACACCCCGCGAGGAAGTTCCACGCGTGTGCGTGTGAAAAACTCTTTCAAGTTTCCCCATTTAGTTGTTTTTCTTCATTTCAATCACCCCAGTCTCCCACAATCCTCACAGTTATCCCGTGGTCGACAGATCTGTGCTAGAAAAAGACTGATATGTTGCTGTGAAACAAAAACGTGAGTCATCGAAATATATCCAACAAAGAATCCGAGTGTGTGTATCATACAAAAGAACAAGCAAGCTTTACAATCAGTGATTTTCGTGTAAATTGTGTCCATTTGGCGGACACTGGCCTTTCGCGCCCCCACCACAGAGTGTTGTCCATAAAAATCTGCGTGGTGATCATCCCTCGGGGAAGATCCGTGGCAGTCGATGCATCGGTGGCTGCAAAACCGAGCAAATATGCGAGTGTGTTGTTGCGACAGTTGACCTAACCTAGACAGTGCGCGGGGGACACCTGAAGCAAGCTCATCGCCGTGGCTCATGAGGTCGCCAGCTCTAGAAAAGACTGCACGAGAGTGTCGTGACCTAGCCAGTCGTTAAAGAGACAAAGAAGCAGCGAAACAAGCGGCGACAAGACCTATCCGCCGAGGACGAGTTACGCAGGGGACGAGAGGCAAGCCTTACAGACCCTTTAGGACTACTTGATGGCAGTAGTGGGCCCAAGCCGGCACTCGCGGGTGTCCATGAGCGTGTCCATGTCTCTGATGCAGGGGGGTGGCGCCGGTACGACCGGTGGTGGCGGTTCCACGGGCACCCACCCGGGTCAGGCTGTCCTTGCTGCTCAAGCACCCCCTAATTACTACCATCCAGCCGCCCCCGCACCGCCGCAACCCCCGCCAGCGCAGGATCCTGTGCAGCCCGACAGACCCATCGGATATGGAGCATTTGGCGTCGTTTGGTGAGTCGAATTTTAATTATTTCTTTCTCTTTTTATTACCCGATCTGCAGCCTAAGTAATTGCATATGATTTTCAATGCTCGACAGAAATTGAGCAGTGAAAATGTGCGTCATATTGCAACACGATATACACACGGTCCTCCTCTTTCATTCCCCTTGCAATTAAAAGCCCTCCAGTACACACTATATGCATGCTCTGTGCCTACATACGCACATGAGTGTGTGTACCGTTAATATTTTTTCTCTAGAGCTCCCCCACAAATACGCGATGCCGAGGCGGCGTATGTTCGATTGTGGCTGAGGGGGTGAACGCTTTGAGAAATGCATTTTCGAGTCCTATAGACAGCAGCTTCAACTCGAATTCATTTTTGCCCCCTCCTGCCCCCATAAATGCTCCCCTTGCGCTATCCTTGTGTCGGCCCCCCGCCGCCCCCTTGTCTAACATCAGTCGAACCGTCTGGCGGTGTATTTCGTCCCCGAGTGAATGCCCTAGCTGCCATGCTGTCGATTCATAATCTGCTCAACGCGATCGCATATTGCTCTCTCTCTTTGTTGTCCATCGTGTCGTCAGATTTCCTTATTTTTTTCCCCCTTGCTTCTGATTTAACTTTTTATTTTGTCAGGGAGTAGTTCACGTGATGAACTTGCGATTCGCGGTGCGTTAGAGGGGTGTATAAGGAGGAAAATAGCTCGATTTAAGGTGAAATTTTTTTTATTTTTGTCTGAATTTTTTTTAACGACTGGGTTTTTCTTTTTTATTTTGTGTGTGTAGAAATCTACAGGCACCTGGTATATAAAAACTCGGCCACTTTCTCGTCATTGCTTCGATTATTGAATCCCTATACATTTTTTTTTTTACGTAGGTGTCTGTTATCTGCATCGTTTTTCATTAATATTATTAAGAGAAAAAATTTATGAGGTTAAGTGTTTTTGTTGTTGTATTCGATGATGCACTAGTATATAAGTATGAATTTATTGTTTTTGAGTATATTGGTAGGGGTTGTTATCGAGAATACTTACTCCTCTTCGTGGTTTTCGTATTGATTGAGGGTGAAAAGTCCTCTGGACAGCTGCAGCATCACCTGCTTCTTTGGCAGCTGGCATAGTCAGGCTTATACGACTGCTGAAAAATCCGGGAGGAAAGAGGAACACACGAGAGAGAACGAATATTCCACTTTGAGCATCAGCGATTTTTTATCACCCACGTGTCGCTGCACTTTCCAAAGGTACATTCGAATTGATAAACTAACATCCGGGTCTTAAAGTTTTATTTAAAAATTTCTTTAAAATTTTTTTCAAAAAGTTCTGCATGGGGATTTTGCTGTCACAGATTTTTTATATTGTAGGCAGAAAATTCTACACGTATTGCCGTTAGATTTTGATGAGACATTTGATTGCCATGTTATTATTTATATGCCCTTCATGAGAATCCAGATCTCGTACAGTCACGCTCCAAATATGTGTTCTTATTTCTCCATTTTCTGCAGTGAACATTTCATCTTCCGCTTCACGTGATAATTTTTCAGGACATTTATACTCGATTGCTATATATCTGCAGGTTTTTTTTTTATATGTATACGAAAATTCGGTCGATTATTGGTGATGGCGGAAGTTGAAACCAAGATACTACTTTATGACACACGTGTTGCCATGATTTCCGGGGCAAACTTTATAACATGGACATCTTGTATATTTTTAAAAAATTTTTTAGTTCATCATATATATGTATAATGTATATATGATATATATAAAATTCTTGTTTTTTCGTTTTCTCTCCAATGAAACAAGAACACAAAACTTGTTCTGATGGCAAGCTCACGTCGACAAGTTTTCCATAGCAACATCACAGGTGTAATCTTGGCTGTAGCATATAAATTTTACATTGAGTCTTGACGCAAGGAGGAAGACGAGTGTCTCATAAAAATTGCACACAAGACTACTTGAATTTTTGTAGTATGTCGATTCACCTGTCATATACCTATACAACTTTTCGACCTCGAAGAGTCAACAGCAGCAGCAGCAGCAGCAGCAGCAGCAGCAGCAGGCGGTTAACCGGTCTCCTCACTCGCCTCCTTCACCTCTTTATACTTACGTATTTCTTTCTTCATCTTATACACAAAACATTAATCCCAATATCTGCTCGTGTAATATCTTGTTCCATATTAGGACAATAAAGACAATCTTGTTTCATGGCAATGACAATTGATTGTTGTCATTTATTGAAATTACAGACCACATAACCAGGTCAAATTTGAAACATTCTTCTGTACAATTCACATATTGAAACAAATATTAATTTTAATTTGGCATTTTTTTACATAATTTCGTTGATATTGGGTAAATAAGTGTTTTGACATTTTTGAATTTCGGCGCGAAAAACAACTCGCCGCCATGATGAAAATTTTTAATCATGGCGCCCAGCTGTGATTTCGCTCAAAGTTTGCACACCTCAGTGTTTGTTGTTATCTTTTTATTTTAATCCAGATAATGGATCATAATAATTATTAAAAAAAAAAACACTTGTATGATATATGTTGAAAAAGTAATTTCGTTGAAATTCTGGTGGCGAGTTGCAGCTATATAGCCAAGTGATGCAATTCGAAAACATGCTTGCATCTAGGACAATGGTATTTTCTAAATTGAATTGTCGTTGTGTATAAAATTGGATTTTATCGTGTTGAACAGTGAAAAATTGTAGTTGCACGTGTGAGATACTTTAAAAGCAACGTGAAAGAAAAGTTGAATCATGGGGGTACGTATTGAAAATAAGCATTGAGCGCGGTACAATACGTGAACAGTGCGATAATATAACCTAGAATGAATATGTGCATCATAATAAAGTCCATCCACACATCATGATGTCGGACGCCAACATCAAGGAAACTATACGTATATATAAAAGCTTTGACCATTGACATGGTCGTGACAAGGGATCTAAACATCGTGGAATACTGACGAGAGAGAGAGAGGAGTAAATAAAAGCCCTCGTGTGCGACACCGTGACGGCCACTGGCCTTCTTCTTCCCTTCCTTTGGCTCTCTCATGTCTTGCGTCTCTCGCAAGCCCACCTGCAACTGCACACGTGCGCTTTTCATCAGCAGCTGAATGCGTAAACGAAAACAAAGATACCTTATATGAGCTCATTTCATATTGGAAAGGTGGTGAGCAAATAAATCACTTATTAATCCTCGCAGACTATCCATATGCATTGATCAAGGCATTCTATTCAAGTATAATATTATATTTCGTTTTTCCAGCATTTAATACACACATTGTCATGAATATTTGCCTGAAAAGGAAGAGAACGATTAATCGTTCCGGAAGAAGGCATCTAGGTGAAAGCGTTGGGCATCACATAAACTCTAGGCGAGACAAATCGTCGGAGAAGAAAGCGAAAGAGCCTAAATCATCAGCAAGAAGGCGTTTTAATAAATTAGCAGAGCATTATCTGGCTTTTATATATAAGTATATTTGACTCTGCTATACGTCAGAGTGAGTATGCAGGCGGAAAATAATCAAGAGGTCAAAAAAACAAGGCAAGTTTAGTTATATTTAAGAGAAAAGCTTTAATTCTTCGTTGAATATACTTAAAATTATTATTAAAAAAATTACAAAAGTTGGATTTAGAGTAGTTTTGAGCATTAGCTGATGCAATGTTGCCGGGTATCCGCTTGATATGCCTCAGGGCAACAGTTCTAATCCAACGTTGACGATGATGTCTGGGAAAATAGTCAGTACATAGTTGCGCAAATGTGCCAAGGTCTTTTCTAACCCATCTAGAACTCGCACTCACTCGATTCTCGGGTTTGTCTGTGGAACAACACTTCCGTCTGTACGTTGATAACAAATACCGTCTTTTACCTCTTAGAGACTGTTATCTACTGGAACAATGCCATGCTCTTAATCCTGGTTAAATTTTTATTGGCCATTCTTTTGTGTGTTGTCGATTGCTTAATCGGAGAAGGGGAGAAAAAAAAAAAAAACGATGCGAGGGAGAGTAAAATATTGATACTTTTTGAAGTATAAAAATGTAATATGAAGAGTTTTGATGGCCAACATATTGGAAACCAGACACGAATATACGAAGGAAGTTATGAAGGAGCACCTGGCAATTGCAGGTAGCAGTCTTTTGTGTTGTCCACTACTACTACTCTCGAATCTCCTCCTACATTTTTCAACCTACAGTATATAATGCGCTTTTTTTCTCTTTTTCGTCGAATATTGCGTGCAGTATAGCTTTGTGTCTTATACACTGCACCAACATTGAGCAGCTGGCTGATACCAAACACGAGGGTAAAGTGAACGAAGAAGAAGAAGAAGAGCATAAGAATGCCACTGCAGCTTTTGATTCGCTCAGCAAATGGGTTAAATGTCTTTGCTGTTGTAACTCATTGCAAAACACATCCAGATGCTTTGCTGAGAAAATAAGATGTGGGCTGGGACGGCGCATTGAGGAGAAGCTCGTGCTCGCTGTCGCGCGATATAGCCAGGTGTATGTCAGGTGTGACTGAGAAATGAAGAGAGAAAAAAAGGAGATATCGAGCAAGTGCAGCAACCAGGATGTGGTTTTCATGAATTGTATGCTTGCACGCAAGCCATGGCTTTATTTTTTTATAATATTCAAGATAAATGTGTCGCAGGATGTATTTTACAGCCTGTAAAAATTATCTTTACAATAATTCACATGATTAAAAATACGTGTAATATTTTTAAAATGAACTGGAAGAAAAAAAAACACGGTCCTCGCAGTCTAATGTGTGTAAAATGGAGTCGAGGATAACCAGAGAGACCTGATGAACTCTCCCCATCGTCGTGGACAACTCAAAGTTAAGAGACTAGATGTTATAGCTAGTGCAGTGGCGGCTGAGCCAAGGCCTCGCCATATGTGGAACGTATAGAAGGGAACCCAGAGAGTGAGAGAGAAAGAATTTACACGTTGCCTATATAAATGTGAGATTACATTTCAAAATTCTAGGCCACTCGGGATTTTTTTGGTATAAATTTGTTTAAGATGAGAGACAAAAAAAAAAAAAAAAACAAAAAAAGATGAAAAATTGAGATAATCTCGTCGATTATATCTTGTTTTTATGTTTGATTGGAATAATTGAAGATTTATGAGGTCAAAGAGAAATTTTTTCACGATATTATCACAATTGTTGAATCAACGGGAATGAGATACTGACCTCCCGGAACTTTCGAGTGGTAATCCAAGGTCGACTGGAGCCTAGAAAGTTGAAATTCCGGACAGTTGGGCATAGAGGTGTCTGGTTTGGTTTGCTGTCTGCTGACGAATTGCTACTTTTAAATCTACAAATGACAAAATCATTTTTTTTTTTCCATTAAAAGCTTAACGAAAATACGCATTGACAGCGAGAAAGCTGTTTAGCCCCCTTGCTGAGCATTTTTTTCAACCCTCTGAAAGGTATTTGAGAAAGGATTGGTCGAATTGAACTCAGGGGAAAGGCGAGACTATAGAGTAAAAGGAATGCTGCTGCTGCTTCTGCTGCTTCTGCTGCTGATGAACATACAAAGCGACGAGAGGAGGTTGGACCGGCTAAAAAGAGTCGTATCACAGTTTATACCAGCTCAGATCGATAACATCTTTGCCTGGAACTCTAGCAAGTCGACACACACGAGAATCCGAAGATTATACTGGCCAAAAATTGAGGAGGGTGATGTGTGCGGTGTGACCGTCATCAGGGGATGTTGGAATTTCGGGGAAGAAAATGGGCAGGAGAGAGAGAAAACTTGGAATTTGAGAGGGATGTATTCTTACATATATATAGTTATACATCCAAATGTTATATTGGAGGTATTTTGTCAATGCTGGCATCCCTCCTTTTTGGTCCAGGATCTTGTTTCGATCCCAAGAGAACCTGTCGCCATGGCAACCCCTGCCATGTAATGGCAATAGTGGGGAAGATGTAGAAAAACTTGTGTATATAAATGATCGACATAATCGTCAGCCACTTTCAAATCTTTATCCATCTAAAAATTATAATTACCCTGTGTGTCATTGGAAAAAAATTATTTTTTTTAGGCGTATAAATTTTTTTAAATTGTCAATTTTATTGATAGTTATCAGTCATTTAGTGTTTAAAACATTTGAATACATATGTTACCAAGCTGTTGGAGGTGTTTAACAATTTTTTTTTGTTTTATCTACGTCTAACGTCCACGAACAAATCCAGGGCTCGGATGCAAACACACACCATGACGTCTGCTTGCAATATAACCAACGAAATAAAATCCCGAAGCTTTAGGTGTCGTGACACCCTCTGGAATATGCTAATTGTAATGCAGGTGATGCACTAAGCAGAGCGCTTGGCAGCAGCATTCAGCTATATAGAGGGCAGAGTACCAGATCAAGGGGGACGCAAATTCATGAATATCGATTTTCTGATAACCCTGCTGCACCTCGTGTACAGTGTTGAGGGGAGCATTGTTCAATTTATATGACAGAAAAAAAAACCAATTGAAACAGTAAAATATATTAATTTGACAAGTTTTCTCATCGATGGCGCAAGTACGTGTATATGGATTGATGAATTTTCTTTTTTTTTCTTCGTTGTGAAAAATAAAACGGGCCTCGCTTAATGCCAGTACGTGATGCAAGCAGAGCACGACGGATTACGTGAGACGTTTGCTTTGCACTAAATGACGAGAGATGAAAAATTGTGGAGTAGCGGAAACTCGCTTGGCTTTAAACAATAATAAAAATATTGACAGAATTTTCTTTATTTATTTATTAATTTTTATTAATTCATTGATATAGGTATTGAGTTTGCAAATATTTGCTGTTGATGCCCATAATTGATTTCCTGATGGCAATTGAGCATATATATGTAGTGGATCACGGTTCTTGTGTACTTTATAATCGAGTGAGAAGTATTTATTCGTTGGAATTTGATCAGGCATTGAGAAATACTATTAACAGCTTTATCTACGACACCGATATATACGAGCGCTTTATCACTCGAACAAACTGATAATTTTTCGACACGGGCGATCTGTAAGCACATATATGTTCTTATATAGCATTATTTGTGCCTGATTGCCATTTAGAGCTGTGAACAAGTAAAAAAAAATTTGTTACACAAACTTGACATATTTTTATATGTAATAAAATTGAAGAAAAATTTCTTTTTACGCTTTCTTGAAATTTTTTTTTTTTTTTCACAAAAAGAATTTGTTTTTGAGTCTTGAGAACACTAAAAAAATTTGCAATCACCAGGAGCCATTTAAGAGATCATTGGCCACCCTCTGGGCCTCTAAGTTATAAGATTTGACGATAAATAATTATGAAACTTTATATTAAATACTCTGCTTGGCGATGAGATTTTTTTTTTTAGTTGTATTAGAGTCTAAAGAGCCCCTAAAAAAAATTTGCCACCCGTTAGCATTTGTTTTAAAGGCGTTGTATATTGAAGAATTGTCCAGCACTGTGGACTGTTTCGCACTCTTTAATTTGAAAAATCCATAGAATTCTGGGTGTTACATCGGCTCAACTGGCTGTAAGACTGTAGACTATGGTGATCGATGAATTTTGATATAACTTTTCACGCTGAATTTGAAAATCGAGAGGGCACAATCCGTAGAGTCATTATTCGCGTGCGGCATAACGGCATTGCACTTTTAGTTTTCTCACTGGGCTTCGGATTTGCTTTTACGTCACGATGCTCTGGCCATGCCAGACACATATTTCTGTCCATGAAAAACCGCGCGCGCGAAAGACTGGTAGGTATAATGACGATGTGTCAACGTGACACTGACGGTGAAGGCTTTCGTGCCATCCGCCACTGACGTATGCATGTATGCCTGTTTCACGTTTTTTTTTTAAATATCATTTTCACATTTTTTCTATCATCGGAAAACCTGATCTAATGGATCACGCGCTTGTGCTCAACGGATTTTTTTTTTTATCTTCCAAAAAAACCGAGATTACAGAAAAAAATCTCGAAAAGTTAAAAAAAAAAATAAGAAATAATTCATCAGTTGTATACTCGGAGGGATTAACGATCGCACCCGCACGCAAAGTCTGACTAGCTTTTGCTGGCTCTCATGCCAGTAGGAATCAATAGCCAAGTCTCGAAAGAACGAGACAATGAGCCGTCGCAAAATGTCTTGCAAATCTCACTTCTAAAACCTCCTTGTCGTGATATATTCTTCTTTTTCTTCTTCATCATCCCCCTGAAAACAATCGTAGTGCCACGGTTGCCAAGTCAACCATCATGAGTATATATAAAAAAAATTGTATAGAACAATGGGTCGTGGTGGATATAATAAAAATTGATGAAATAATCACAGAGAAAGTGGGATTGATCGTTCAGAATTGGCACGTTTGCATTACGTCCGGATTATATTGCGTATGTACACCCCCTCTGGTTGAGTCGGCGTGCTAACCCACCCTCTAGAGGTAGGGGGTGTCATACTGGAAAGGGCGCGTGACGGCGGGGCAGTAGACGGCACACAGGGGGTGGGAAATAAGGAGGCCAACCTCGCAGCTATGGGCAAAATGGATCGATAATCCTGTCTCTCTCTCCGTCGAGGATGACTTTCTACCCTCTCCAATTTCCATCCCTCTCTCTGTCCAAAAATCACCCGATTTTTCTCATTTGCCCAAAAAAATCCACCATTTTACCTCAAGGTTAGTAGTTTTTTTCTGAAAAATGATTAATTTTTCTGCCCTTGACTCACTTTTTATGTATTTTGATGGTTTTAAAATTGTTATGGACAACAAAGTAGTTGAGTCATTGGCACATACGAGTGATTTAATTATTTTTAATGATATAAAAATGGCCATGAAAGCACACACAATGTATATATTCCTTGAGTGCATTAGTGCGCGGCCAGATCAAGAGAATCTCGCACTTGAAAGAGGACGATTAATCAAATGATTGATGGCAATAAATAAATGAGATTTTCATCGCCATTCAGCTTGACCCAGGAATCAGTTAGTCTAATGAAGAGGGCAAGGGACGTTTTAATTGCAAGCTTTTCTATCTACATGTTTAAACGATATATACAGATATGTGTGTATATTCAGTGTAGGGAAGGCAGTAGCAGCAACAAAGTAGTGAAATCCCTCTCGTCCAACACACGCATCTGCGTTTACAAATGCACTTCAAGGGCAACCTCCCAGTAACGACCTGTTGCGTGCGATTTTTACGTCCAATGGGTCCACCATCACCACCACTAGCAGTGGAAGCTTCAAAAATTTTGCAATCATCCCGTGGATTCTATTGACATTCTCATTCACTCGTGATTCATCAATTTATCACTTGTTTTTTTTTATCCAGATTTTTTTCATCGCGAAAAAACTCGACAACCGCCCCGTTTTTCATCACATTTCGCACATTTCTTCGAAGACTTTTAATCAATAAACAATTATAATGACGGGAAAAAATTGAGGAATTATTTATAGAAACTGACAGAGTGTGTATATATGAATTATTGAACATGTTACCAGGTCGAGGATCAAAGAGACACGAGTTATTGCAAAAAAATATAACAAAAATCTTGTACTCATCTCTACATCTCTTTGAGCTTTTTTTTAAGTATGTTCTTGATGCTTTTAAACTTTGACTTTACTGGTCAAGGAACATCTTCAAGTCAAATTAAAGAAAAAAAATTTTTTGATTATCTTTCATGTAATTATTCGTCACGCCATCATCATCAATCAATTTCAAGTCAAAATGATTTTCAATCAATTGGAATTTGAGATTAAATATTTTTTTACTGCGCTAGAAATCAATGGGAAAATTTGTAGAATTTAAAGTTTTCGGGTGTGAGAATATAGCAACGACCACAATTTGTATGTATTCAGAATTATACATTTAGCATAGATTTTCTCGGGCCGATTGTCTATCCAGGCGGTATACAAAGGATTTTTTTTCTTAAAAAACACTTTCCGAGAGTATAAAAGAGTAGAATGTTAGATGGTTTAACGTGATGATGACGCCACGAGGTTAGGTCGGCGGACCTGGCTAAGAATCTAACGAAGATACCAGCGTAGATACACACCCAACGTGCCCTGTTCAACGAACCGGCTGCTTTGCTGTATCTGGATGATTCACCTACACGCTTGGGCTCGCGCGCGTTCACCAATGCCGAGTGTAGTGAAGGCACTTGCCAAACCGGATAGCGCAGCCCTGGGATCTGGATAACCGATCTCGCACGCCCCAGTCTCTGTCTCGCTTCTTCTCTTCTGCCTCTTCAACCAAATGCCGCGCATCCTTTGTCGTCAGCCAGAGATCCACCGAGAGCAGAGCACACCACAGTTTACATCATGGCAAATCCATAAATTAACATTTTTTTTACACTCTTTTTTTGCTTTTCTCTTTAAATATATAATTCTATTGCCATCATAGGTCATTTGTCTTGTCACAGGGGCAATTAACCTTTTTTTTTTTTCGCTCTGTATAACAAACTGGATCGTCAAGGCGCTAACGTTCCTCTTCGTTAGCGTCTGCAGATGAAATGACTGTTGTGCAGGTTGGATATTACAGAGTAGCAGACTTCTTGAGCAAAGAAAAAAAATCCTTAGTCTGTGTGTTATCGTCTTAAATAATGATACAATAAATAATAAACAAAAATGTTGTAGCAGGTGCGAAATGTGTGTGTGCCAGGTGATTTGGCAGATGTTGCGCGCTAAAAATCACAAGAATAACCCGCAGGATATCGCGTGTCCTGAGTTTTTATCGTTATACACATATAGGGGCAAATAATACAACTTATTGTTATGCCTAGATTCTTCATAAACACGTGTATTAAATGTCTGATGTGTAATCTGATCGATATATACAAAACGATAGATGATAAAAGAGGATATATTTGTTAATTTGTATTTTTTTTTTATGTTACAGGGCTGTAACGGATCCCAGAGATGGTAGAAGAGTTGCTCTTAAAAAATTGCCCAATGTCTTTCAAAGTCTTGTCAGCAGCAAGCGAGTTTTTCGTGAACTCAAGATGCTCTGTTTCTTTAAGCACGAAAATGTAAGTACTTACTTGTATTATTTGTAGTTTTAATAGAATATTATAATTATATTTTTGTTTTATTTAGGTTTTATCAGCTTTGGACATTCTACAGCCACCACACATTGACTTCTTCCAAGAGATGTATCCTTTTTAAGCATTACGATAAACTCGTGAGCTCGTTAAATTGTGTGGGTTGTCTCACCTCATCGTCCACTATTGCTGCAAGCTATAAGAGAGGCAAAGAGTGAAGAATTGTGAGCTGAAGGAATCTCGTTCGAAACACACAGCCACCGCGAGAGTATCGATCCTCTTCTCTCTCTTGTTCTATGGCTGTGTTGTGGCCCTGTCGTGGGAAAGCGCAGATTCTCACGTGCGTGTTAATTCTGCTCTCTTTTCCCCGTATTTTCGCGTTTAGTCACTCGATATATTTATTAATTTTGTCGGCACAAAACTCTTTAAAAGACGCACACAAGTCTTGAAGTAGCTGCAGAAAAAAAGGAAGAAACAGGAGTCAGTTTCAACACATGACCGGTCGAACGAGCCTGTACTGGCCTTGCGGATTCTCGACCTTCTTCCTCTTCTTCTTCTTCTCCATTTTCTTCATCCTCTTCTTCTACTTTTGCTGCGACTTGTTACCTCGTCCAACCGGGCGCACGGAGAGAGAGAGAGAGAGAGAGAGCAAACACAAAGAGCATTAGCATCACTCGCGGCGGATGCGCGCAAGCTCCTCTCGAAAAAGCCCGGTTAGAGATCATGCACAGGCTGCTTAATCCCCATTATAGCTGGAGCAAACGGCTGAAAAAAATGCACAGGCGAAAAAAAAAATACAGAGTCCAGTTGAAATCGTCGCTACTGCATACATTCACCAGGTTTTAAACTCACTGTCGCTCCACAACCAGTCATACCTGCATTCCATCTCTCTCATTCTATTTCTCCGTCTCTCGCTTGCCACATGCATTCCTAACTACAACGACCTCATTCCGCCATTATGTAGTCACGTTTTGGACAGAGTTTGTTCGACAACCCGCGAATTTCATCAATCCCCCGGTCCACAATCGATAACACTCGGGCTATCAGCATTAAGTAGGTATACATACGTGTTTCTATTAGTTGCCTCGGGGGTCAAGTGGAACTGTAACTCCAAGTTTTATCGCTTAAATTTGTTTTAAAGTATGTCAATTTCAAGAAATATGTATGCGTAAATATGTTTTTTAACGTTAAAACAAAATTATTAACTTTTTTCTTGTTACAATATTGAATTAATTGTTGAGCTCATTGTGTATTTCAATTGCACGAGTAAACCTGGGATGTATTGCCTAAATGGATTGCCTTGAAGTCGCGTTTTGGTCTGGTCTATTACTCAAGGGCGTTATTTCGCGTTGTTGAAATGATTCGTTGGGAAAATTGTGATCGTGCACAGACTAACTGATGTTTTTTTTTCAACTAAACTCACTGTGAATTCATTAATTAAACCATAAAAAAAATATTAGATATAATTTGCGTGTCTAAAATCAAAAAGGAGTATCAGCAAAAAATTCTTTACTTACTGATATCTTAATAGGGATGCAAGTTAGTGAAATTTTGTTGAAGATCTTTGTTCTAGCTAATAAAATTCTCTAGAAAAAAGATCTCTTAAGAAAAATTTTTATCTTCAATAGTTTTAAAGATATTATGATTTAAAATAGTCCGAAAATTTTGCTTCCACCGATGACATATAAATAATCACTTTTTTCATATGTTATAAAACACTTTTATTTGTATTGAGCTTTCCTTAACAAAAGTTTATATAGATACGTAATAACCGAATTACTGCAGAGTGACCTTCACAAGATAATCGTGAGTCCACAGCACCTCAGTCCCGATCACATAAAGGTCTTCCTCTACCAAATTCTGCGGGGTGAGTAATAATAAATGTAGATAAACGTGACTATAGTATAAATGATGATGAAGAATACTGAGAATCAAGCTCTACTATCACCATTCTCCATAGATGTGTGTATTCATGTGTTTCTCGCGGGCATTGAACTCTTGGTTTGGTTTTTTTTTTAAGGCTTAGGAGGCGTCAAAAAGTGTGATAGATCGAGAATTCGTCAGCAGTAGGCATGCGCTTTCGTATAGTAGTATATAGTCGCGCACGTTTAAATTGCCGAGGAGGCGCGCGCGTTGTTAAACGAATAGGAAAGTTGGTTGCTTGCTGCTTCCTAGCATATTCCAGGAGTACAGGGCCAAAACCAGTCCTGTGGCCAACCATCCATGACCCCCGGACCTCGTCATCCGGTCTGCTTCACTCCGTGGAAGCCAAGTAATTTATTTCCCTGCTCGCCTGCTCTTTTCAAGCCATTTTGCTATTGAATCCTATATATATACATTCTACTTCTCGTCGTCTTACTCTATCATTGCTTCAATTTTGTTTCTTCCAGTGTGCGATACTCTCTACGAGTTATCTCACGCCACAGAGTATTGCGTGTCCATCGTCTATTTTTTATATTCCAAATTTTCCTTTTCTTTCATCTTATAAGTATTTTAATTGAAAATAATTTATAATTATAAAAATTTTCGTCATTCACGTGTTGATCAATTGATGTTGAAAAAAAATTTTAACGGAATCTCAGAATGCCTTGTCAGTAAAAATTCTCGTTTTGTCGATAGACTTTCAATCAATCTTCTCTCTCGATCTAAAGATATTTATTTCGATAAAGTCTTTCCTTTCTCCACAAGACAATCATCAGTTATTCTCGTTTATCTTGATTATAACAATATAATAAGAGGATAATACTCGTGTTAACAGACTTTTTGTTTCATGTATGTATTTCAATTTAAATTCCTACAAATATGCATGACTCTTACTTTAATGGTGCTCTCTCTTTTTTGACTTGAAAATAAATACATAAACTTGACTACTTTATTGCCCTATAATTTCCCTTTTTCTTTTCTTTTAACCGATCTTTGTCTCATCTCTAAACTCTCTTGTTGTTATCATCATACTAAAACGATTTTTCTGGCAGACATCAGTCTCAACATGTGTGCATTGTGATTTTAATTTTTATTCTATTTTTTTTTTGTTTTAATGAAAATACCGGGTTTAAAATTGTTTTTTTAATTGCTAATTTTACTTAGTTACATGGGAAAGTATAAAAAAAAAAGAAATCGAAGAAAAAAAATGTTTTCTGTCCTCTGGTGAGGGCTGTCGACCCTCATCTGATCGTTCACCGTTACACAGGCGTGTCAGAGAGAGGATGAGGAGGAGGAAGAGTGTAGTAACATATCCCTCCCTCTGGTCTGAGCACCGGAAACAGGGGAAAGTGAGGCCAGGAAAGAACGTGGTGGGCATTATAGTTGTTGCACTCTTTAAACTGCCTCTGACTCTTTTGCTCGATTCCTATATACTTGTTCGCGTATATAGAGTCTCGATTCATTATTCACACGGGCTTTTGTTCAATTGGAGTGCACAGCTGCACAAGGCTCTAGAGGACAAATGTGTGGTGATTGCAGTAGCCCAGGCAAAAATCCACTTTCATCGCTCTATCCAACTCATGTCTGGCCACGTCTGCGTACTATCACTGATAAGGACTGTCGACTAGTTGCCAGTCTCACTTCCTTTTCTGACGCTCTATATTCCCGTGAACACACGTTATTGCCGAGATACCAGTCAACCAGATAAAATTTATATTTACACTCTTTTACACATTAATATGTTAAACTTGCTAATTTTTTTTTTTTTTTTATTTTACCTTCAGAGCATTGATCTCACGCGCTGTAACCTTGCCGTGTACAAAACATTAATTCGGTTGTGCCCAGCCTCCAGGAGAACGAAAATAACGTGGGAAAAAAATGAGTGCGTGAAACAGGCGGTTATTGGCCTTATACCAAAAATAAAATTGTCACTCTCTTTTCTTTCTGTGTACATTGTCTGTATTCCTTGATGTTTTTTTGTCGATTTAGGATTCTTTTTTATTTATCTCAACCTTTATGGCAGTTAAAAGACGATACAGGTGCTTTTAAAAAATTTTTCTAGATCTGAAATATCGAAAAAAATGACAAAACAGTGTAAAATGTCGCGTGAGGAGCAGTTGGAATTTGTTCCAGCATGTTTGAGGGCAATGTTATATCTTGAGATAACCTTGAAGATGGGCTGACATCGACTTAGTTGCCTGCAGGGCGATTGGATATAGTTGATGTATTGAATTACGCTGGATGAAATGGACAGAAGCTCAACACACTCTGCTGTATTCTGGGGCATGAAGCAATAGAGAAGCAGAGGATAATATGAGTAGTACAGCGCATATAGTGCAGCAGTCTGCTGCCTATATATATGCTCACCTGGTCTGTTTGCTGGTAATCAGCAGTCCCAGCGTCATGGCCGATTAATCACTCGATTACATTAATCCAGCTAGGTAATTTATCTATCTGTGAAGCCGCGGGAGACACCCGTAATGGTTGTTGTGTCCTAGACAGTGTACAATTCTCATCAACCCAACTCGTCAACTGTATCTAAATTGTATCTCTCTAACCGACCTATTCACTTGGAAAATGTCCTGCCAAATGTTATTTTTATCAATTGAGCCTTTTTTTATCATTAATTTCTCACATTTGCCTAAATATTTGTAGATGGAAAAAATGTAATATTGAATTGAAATGCAATCTTGAGAAGATTTTCGTTCAACGTGGAAACCCGTGAAATTTAAATTTCTCGCGTGACATGATCGCGCCTGCTGGCAACTGATATACACAATTTTTTACTCATTTTCTCGATTTTATCTATATACCAGTCGATGCAGAATTTTATGTAGTTTCGTTTAGGGTATTTTTTCAAGTAATCTCAGTTGGATCAGTTAATAATCTTATTATTTTATGTTTTTCAGTTGAATTTGTGGTAACAACAGATTTCGTGATGATTTGATGGAGGAAAAATTTTTTTTTTTTTTATGAAATTTTCAAAGGGATCCCCCTTGGAAATCCGGTCGTTTTCGTGATTTTTTTTGGTTTTCTCTCGATAACTCAGTAAATACACGTTGTATCGAAAAATTTTATTCTAGTTAAATTTTCAAGCATTGTATAAGCTACAAAAAATGTTAGTAAAATTTTTTTATATCTCACATAGTTTTCGAGATATTACCGTTTTTTGAAAATTTTCATTTTTCAAAATATCTCGAAAAAAACGAAAAATATCGAAAAATATTACTTTACATTTTTTGTAGGAAATTAAACGACCGATCATTTATCTTCTATAACATTTTTCGTTATCTCGCCTAGTTCCAGAGTTATCAGCAAAAAACAAAAAAAAATCATAAAAATCGTGAGATTCAAAGAGGGACCCCTTTGAAAATTTGACGAAAAAAATTTTTTTTTTTTTTTCTTTGTTAACCATCTTAAAAAGTATTTTTAAAAGTATTTTAACTTGAAAATAGAAAATTTCACGTTTTCTCTCATTAAAGGGCACATCAAAAGGTTAAAATCCCCTAAAAATGACCATTTCTTCAAGTTATCTCAGCTGGACTAAATTCTAAACACCCAACAAAATCTACAACCCCCTCACGTCGTTTTATGGGCTATTGCCTACTGTTCAGATCCTAAATTCATAGACAATCGTCATGTAATCTAATATTTTTCTTAGATCTAGAGTTGAAAAACACTAAAAAAAATTCAGCAACGATCGAGACTATCTTAAGTTCGCAGTGATATGTATAATTTGACAGAAATTCCGGTTCATAACCTCGGCTCGCGTGGTTTGAAATTGTTCGCGAGTGGTGGTGTGTGCCTGTAAGCATGAGTCAAGCGACGAGTTTGGGGTGCAAACTGAATAGCGAATGGATTATCACCGCCCTTCCACAGCTATATACAATACGCTCTGGGCTTGCAAGCCAGTGCCAACGATAAAGTGGATGTGACAGAGTAGTAGAACACTGTGGGGATAATCTAGCGTGAATATCACGGGCTACAATAGTGGCCGTATGTGTGCGCATTTGCGATTTGTGTGAGTGGAATAAAATTAAAGTCAGGCGTGACGTCGATTGATGTTTCTTTATGTATGATTATTAAATTAATTATAAATTTTTTTATTATTTTGAGCAGGATTGAAGTATCTGCATTCGTCGCGCATCCTCCATCGAGACATCAAGCCGGGTAATCTGCTCGTGAACAGCAACTGTGTGTTGAAGATATGCGACTTTGGCCTGGCGCGAGTTGAGGAGCCAGACCAGAACAAACACATGACCCAGGAGGTTGTTACGCAGTACTATCGTGCCCCGGAAATTCTCATGGGTGCACGTCACTACACGGCCGCTGTGGACGTTTGGAGTGTTGGCTGTATCTTTGGCGAGCTTTTGCGCCGACGGATTTTATTTCAAGCTCAGAGCCCCGTGCAACAGGTATAATACTTGTTATAAAATAAATATAGTTTTTTAAATGTTTTTGTTATTAGTTGTGTTGTTGTTATTTTTTCGTATTTTTATTTAGCTCGAGTTAATTACGGAGCTGCTCGGTACTCCAACTCTTGAGGACATGAGATATGCCTGCGAGGGTGCAAGGACCCACATGCTCCGACGTGCGCCTAAACCATCTTCATTAACGGCACTTTATACACTCAGCAGTCAGGCTACTCATGAGGCTGTTCATTTGCTGTGTCAGATGCTGGTTTTCGATCCCGTAAGTAGCGCGCTTTAAATAAAGAGTTATTATCATTAAAAGTAATTATTTTTTAATCAATTTTTCGTATTTAATATTAGTTTTTTTGGTGAAAAAGTATATAGGAATTTTTAATTCAACTTAAAAACTATCAGGAATTTTTTATAAACTTGGGAGTAAGCTATTGGAATATTAAATCGCGATTTTTATGTTTTTTGAGTGAAATAACCTACGTTACGTCAGCCATAAGGTTTATTTTCGGTTTTTTCAAGTTTAATCGATGGTAATAATAAATTTTGTGATGATTGTTGTATACAGTTTCTTCAGCTTTATTTTCGACATATTATTTGCTATTAGTAAAAAATTTTAAATCCAAAATAAAACTATTAATATAGATTAATTAACTGTTTACATGCACTGAAGGGTGTATGCAGTGAAAAAAAACCTCAAGATTTACAACATTAAGTATTAATTATGTTTATAATGAATTTTGGGACGTTTGATTGAGATAAGAAAAAAAAAATTTTTTTTTTCGAAATTTTCAAAGGGCGCACCCCTTCAGAATCTCGACATTTTTGTGATTTTTTTTTCGTTTTTCACTGATACCTCGTTAAGTAGTGAAGATAGCGAAAAATGTTATTGATATAAAATGATTAGGCATGTAATTTTCTACAAAAAATATGGAATAAAGTTTTTTGATATTTTGACTTGTTTTCGAGATATTTTGAAAAATAAAAATTTTCAAAAACTGGTAATATTTCGAAAAATAATGAAAATACAAAAAATTTTATTTTACGTTATTTGTAGGTAATTACACCCTCAATCTTTTTGCTCTCATAATAATTTTCGTTATTTCGCTTAGTTATTGAGTTATCATCAAAAAACCAAAAAAATCTCAGAAACTGCTTGGATATCTAAGAGGAACCCCTTTGAAAATTTCATCGAAAAAAAAAAATTTTTTTTATCTTATCCAAACATTTTATTTTGATATCTTATTACATGTTACATTGTTTTTTCGCTGGGCATCATTAAAATACTCTCTTGGAATAAATTAAATTGACGAAATAAAAATTTACTTTAATATAGGACAAAAGAATCACGGTTGTGGACGCACTGGCGCATCCTTATCTGGACGAGGGAAGACTGAGATATCACTCGTGCATGTGTACGTGCTGCTATACAACGAGTGCAGGCATGAGACAATATACATCAGAATTTGAGCCTGCAACGTCGCATCCGTTTGACGACCTGTGGGAACGCAAGTTGACAAGTACGCAGCAGGTTAAAGGTTCGTGTATAGTCACTAAATGACCGGTAATAAATTGGAACAATTGAATTACCAGTCTATAACTAACTGAATATTTTTTTTTTCATCTACAGAGGAAATGCACAAATTCATCGCCGAGCAGCTCAACACGTCGCGCGTGCCGCTGTGCATAAATCCACAGTCAGCAGCGTTCAAGAGCTTTGCAAGGTAACACAGGCACTTATATTAATTAATTTAATGAATAAAACAAGAGATGAGGTTGTGATAGATATTGAGGAAAGTCGCAGATGAACAAAAAAAAAGTTCGTTTTACTGTATAATCAATTTTTAGAAGCTGATAAAATATCAAGAGAGCGAGAGAGAAAATTAAGATTCACTGTGATTATAATCTCAATTAATTATTATAACCCAAGATAATTTTTTAATTTTCCTTTTTTTGACTCAACTGATCTCGATTTTTTTGTCGTCTTGCTTTACTGCCCGTTTCAAGTTAGAGCAAGCCAACCGCCAAGCCAGCAACTACGTGCGCCGCGTATACGTACACAATTACTACTACCCGAATGAGCTATCTACCGCTGTCGGCTACCGCTATCGACTACCACTATCGTCTACTACCACTCACGTCTCCTCCTGAACGAACCGAATGACCCGAGAAAATCAGCTATAGTACGGCACGACCTCGCTCGCAGAGGTACTCACCTTAAACTTTACGTTTCATTGTCACACTCATCTATTTGTTTTTTTTTTTTGTTTGTTTAATTTTTTTTTTAGTAACTTCATATTTTGTACAGTCCTTCAAGTGAAACTAATCAAATCATGATTTTTTGTTTTAACATGTCATCGTTTTATCGTTTAATTTCTGTAGATCAGTCAATGATTTTTTTGTTTTAACAATTTTTTTTTTTTTCGTTTTTTTTTTAGTTTAACTAATTTCTATTTAACACACACACACGCCCATTGCAGCGCAAATTCGAGCCGATAGTTAAATTTTTTAGTATTTGAATGCCGCTATATTTTATTTATTTTGTTCTTTTTATATGGAAGGAACAGTGTGGACATAGGGGAGACTGAAAATTGCTTTTTGCTGATAAAACGCTTCATTTTACAATTTTATAAAGCCTGTAGTTATTAAATTTTAATTTTTAAGAGAAAAAATTGAACGTAAATTTTCACAAATTTAAAAAGTCTTGTCTCGGTCTCCCCGAGTTTTTTTTCCAACTGTTTTATTATTTACAGTCTTGAAAACAGAGCAATTACACGATGATTTTAGGAAGTCTTTTTGTTTTGTGAAAACAAAAAACAACTAATAATTCCCGTATAATTTTTTAAAAATATTAGCAAAAAATTCTTCACAATTAGGTTTGGCACGGTCTTCTCAATGTGTTGCCATAATGAAAAGAACGTGACGAGTTTGCCAGGAGAATCATGAGGGTGGTGGTGACACGCGACTCGTCAAGTTAAAATCAACAGGGGGTGTGTAGAGAATAAATGAAAAATTGTTTTAGCAGTGATAACAAAAAAGCGAGCGACCCAGACAGTAAAGTAAAAAAAAAAAAATAAATAATAAAATAAATGCCACCCTCCTTATTCTGAGGCACGCTCGTCACTTTTAACTTTATTTTCTTTTGGCTTAGATGACGAGCATGTTAATATAAATTTATCAGATGATTAATAAATTAAATGATATCTTGCCAAGTGAAAAATCCAACTGTTCAACTTGAAGAGCTGCATGAGGCATTCATTCATGTACATAAATTACAAATATGCTACTTCTTTGTAAGTCACGAGCCTTATGCAAAGCTACAAACACACATACATAACATATCTTTACTATAGAATCATTTGATTCCTCTAGAAAATATTAATTACAATAAAAAATTCATTCTTTAATTCTTTTGTCTTGACGTATTTCAGCTCTACAGTGGCTCATCCTTCCGAATTGCCACCGTCGCCACACCAGTGGGAGTAAAAGGCGACGAATTTTTCAGTGATGATGGACGCTCGCATATAACAAAAAGTTTTATTTAAGCTGACGAAAACACAGTTAGACAAAGTCGCAATAAAATATTACTCCATTGAGTGGAGGAAAAGATCTAGAAGGGGGGAAAAATGAGCCAAGAGAGACAATAGACTGCCGAGCAACTATAGCCTCGAATTTCCTTTTAGCTAAAATACATTTTAAACAAAATGGCCCGCATTGTAAGTAATTAAATCATAATTAAGAACGTGTGTGTACGTTCTTTATGATAAAAAAAAAAATAGAAAAACAAAAACACAAGACTATGGGCGCAAGGGACGGTAGCTAATTTTTAAATTTTCTCTAGCGAGTAGTAGACAATTTATGTTTATCATGGTGTTAATTAAACGAGGAAGGCCAGTTTCTTAATATTAGGATTATATTTCTGTTTATTCCTCGTTTAATTGTCTCATTTTCAATGAAAAAAATACCCGCGAGCGCACGGTTTAAATAACTCATAACAAAACCATTTAGTTTTTTTTTTTCATTCACTGATTTTTCATGCATAATTTTATTTACCACGAGTTTGTGCTGATCTCGAGTTGTGACAAGCAATACTTGCTAATTACTATTATTATTATTGACATTGTATAGATTAATTTTTTTTTTTTTCATATGAAAATCCTCAAGAGATTGCAAATAAGTTTTTATATTTGTGTGGCTCTCTCATTCAGCCAAGTTAGTTAGGTATATATTTTTCTTTTCATATCATTATCATGTCACTTACATCATGTCATTTGTAAATTAATTCATTATCATCACTCACGATCATTTACTTGTACATACAATTCGAGTTTTTCAACAAAATAGTCCGACTTTTCGCACTTTTTCTCATCAAACTTTCTCTCGTGCTCTGTGAAAATTGTCCAAGACACACAGGATAACTTTGTCACGGTACTTTGTAAAAGTATTTGTTGATAAAAACACTTGGGGGAAAAAAAAAAAAACGAAAGAGAGAAATAAGTTATCTCAAAACTTTTAGGATTTTCCACTTGCGTCAGTGATGAAACAAGTTCATTTATACTTTAAGAGTAAAATATTTAAATAACATTTCATGGGTCACACACACTCACACGCAACTTTACCATTATCTTTACGTAATTAACGTCTTGTAAATATATACGTAGCCAGTAAATACTGAAAGAACGAAAAAAAAACAAGAAAAAGAAAGAAAAAACAAGAAAAGAAAAAACAAGAAAGAAAAAACAAGAAAAAGAAAGAAAAAAAACGACAGAAATGCACTAAAGATAATACTTTTACCAGTAAAATCATGTTTTAGATAATTAGTCAGCATAATGCTGCCGATAATGATTTGCTGACAGATTTTGTGGAGTTTTTATGCGGAAAATAAGGTAAATTTTACTGTCATTATTTCCGCATGAGTTGGGCAAAGAACGTGCGATTAATCAGAAAAAGTTTGGAAATGTTTTTTTTTTTTTTCTGTAAATAAGTCAAAGCTGAATATTTTCAGCTGGGCATTTGAGATATTGCTGAAATTATATTCTTAATGATGGAGGAAATAAGAGATAAAACAATATATGTATATAAACAAAAGCATTTTGAACTAGAGATCTCATCCTTTAAAATAAAAGGAAATTTGCGATGGGGATTTGTTTGTACTTTATCTCTCATAAAAACAAAAAAAAAATGAGAGTTAACTCTAACTGATGCGCTCAAGATTGAGCAACAATGCATAAATAAGATTATTACACGTAGATAATGAAGAAGCGAAAAAAAATGAAGCAAAGAAAAAAAAATTAAATAAATGAAAAAAATAATAATATTAAAAAAAAAAGTAATGCGATAAGGTTAAAGACATTGCGTATACTCTTTACAATAGTGAATAATGCCTTTATTGTGGAAAGTGATGTGAAGAGACGCATTTTAAACAACAACAATGATAAAATTCAAATAATTATTGACGAATTATGAAAATAATGAGACTTTAGAGAATATGACCTAACTTTCATTTTGTTTTGTTTTGTTGTTTTGTTTTTTTTTTTTCTTTTAAATCAATGTATAAATACAAATTTGAGATGATTGAAGTAGTGCCGGATATTAATTGACAATTTTAAATTAACAATTAAAAAATTTTCAATTTTGCATAAAAAAGAATCCCGCATAAAAAATATTTCATTGACTGTTTTCAAATTAAAAAAAAAAATGATGATCATGTAAAAAAAGTCTTCGTGTTTAAATAATTTCTGCATTTATTCTTGCAGCCTTTCTATAGTCGCCCATTGTAAAACTGTACTATATAATTAAAAAAAAACGACGAAAATAAATAAATAAAAGGGCAATGGGTTAATAAAAAGAGAACGAGATAAAATTATATCGCTTCCTTAATATATGTATTGTAGTTTTGTCGGTTTATGAAAAAAAGTAACTTTAAACAAAAAAAAACAGTGTGTGATGACCTGTCGTTAGTAACTAAGAGGCCTTAATATTATCACATTTTAATGATTATTAAAGAAAGACACGAGCATCATGAGGAGAAACAAGAAAAAAAAAAAAGAAATATATATTGTACATGTATGCGAGGGAAAAACCTAATGATGTGAATGAAAAAATCTTTTTTTTTTTTTTATTGCACACCACCAAAAGTATGGAATTTCAAGTCTTTTTCACACCAGCACTGCCATAATAATGAGAATGATGCGTCTGACAATGGCACTCGAGAATGATCAATATAAAATAAACGAAAAAAAGGAAAAAAAAAAAAAAATTAGCGGTAACGAGTGACGTATCTTCGAATTTCTGTAGACCAATAGATAAGATCCTATTATTCAGTCTTTTTATCATGTAAATAATTACGAATTCAATCACTTGTATAGAGGCCAAGGTAAAAGCGTGATGTAAATAAGAAAATTTGTGTGTTGTACATTGTGAAAAAAGGTGGAGAGTTCTGTGAAGCATTAAGAGTGTTGCTAAAGACATTGAGTGCAGAATAACGACTATTTTTGTTTTTCGACAAAAAAAGTACAATTTTACCAGCCATAATCTCTTCGCACTTTTGATTATTTTCAATTATCAAAGTGGGCTTTCAGTTTAGTGCCAAAAAAATGTTAATTAATTTTTTTCTTGCAAATAAAATTGTACACACAGATTAATTGGCTGTCGCTCTGTACTAGTTGAACACTCAGTGTCTTTCTCGCCAAGTGAAAAGAAAAGTTATGCTGTCTAGACCTACGCTAATGGAAAAAAAATTACTCTAATTTTACTGTAGCTAGGTACGGCCATCTGTGTGTGTCGGTTCCGATTGAATATAGATTTTGTATCACCCTTTTAATCTCTTATTTGTTTATTGTAAATGGTCGATTCGAGTTGAAAAATAGTCAAAAGCTGGCTTATTCATTTCGGCGCTTAAATTTGAATTTTTCAAACTTGGCGTCAAAATGGCAGGCGCGTGAAATTGGCATCTTTTGGCATTTATTGTGCAACTCGAATCGGCTGTAAATCATATGTCTTTCACTCTCTCTAAAGGGCGTAAATTCTGGTGACTATAAATTTTTCATTATTCAAATTAATCGTGCACGTGTCGTTTAGATGTGGCTGCGCACTTTAGAGGCTTTTACACACGAACTTTCGTGTTTCCGTTGTCTTATTGAATAAAAACACCAAAAAAAATGAATAAAAAGATGAAAAAAAAAAACGAAAAAAAAAAAACATTGGAAGTGCTTTGGTTACGTCAGAATTTCTCTGAGTGAGTGTATAAATTGTCGCTAAAATTCGTATATGATATAAATATTAAAAAGGTGAGAGTGAAGGGCAATAAAATAAAAATCAGAGCATTAAAGACTGGCAATCAAAAAACTTTAAGAAGCAGAAAAATATTCTATAAAAATACAAAAAAAAAGAACACTCGTACTATATTACGTGCATATACGTAGTCTAGTCGATTATCACGAAAAATCTAAGATTTATGAAAAACAAAGTCATCTACACACAGGAGAAAAAAAAAAATACTTTGCAATTGTCGTACGCCCGAAACGATTGTATGATTAATATAAATATATTAATTAAATATTAGCGAGTAGTGGTGATACAAAAAGCAACTGGGTAGGAAACGTGCTTGAATTAGCTCCAATAAATCGTTATACATGTTTTGATAATATCTGTTTTTTCATTGTTATTTGTAGATTATCCGAGTGCCGTGAATTGAATGGCGAAAATTTTGCAAGTGAACATCGACGAGGTGCAGTGAGTGGTGAGAGACAAAAAATGAAGAAGATAATGATTCTTAGGAGCAATGAAAAAGTGGATAAATTGGAATGTGGGTGAGAATTATTACTTATATGCTTGGGAAAATCAACAGAAGCCTGCCAAGTAAGAAAAATTATTTCATCAATCGTATTATATTAAATCACTGCATGATAATTATTTTTTTAATTCCTAGTAGCACCTTCATTGATTGTTACTGGATTGAAAAAAAAATGATCGTTTAAAGTATTAAATCGTTCGTGGGTTGGAAAATTACGACTTTAGAACGGTGAAACTTTTTTTTTTTTTTTTTTTTCTAAATGATCATTATATTTTTTTATTAGTTTGTACGACAAATGAGGGTTGTAAAGTGATTGTACAAGATTTTACGCCAATCTACAGTAGAATTACAAAATGAAAAGCATCTATATATGGCTCGAGTGTCAATAAAATATTTCCAAGATGAATAAAATCAGATTTTACATGCTTGGATTGTTTTTACGAGGATATTAAGCGTATTAATAATCAAGAGAGACTGTGAGCTTTGATGAATTCATATCCCAAAAAATATATTTTCCTGCATATAATCGCAAAGTCTCTCCACTATCTTTTACTATTTATCATGATGTTGATGGTTGTGCAAGGCTCACGCGCGCGGTACTCTCTCAAACGAGCACACGGCCTTCATTTGCCAACCTGATAGTCTAGTATATCTTGAGTTATTCGTCGGTAAAATCATGAGATATCCTCCAAAGGACTTGACAAAAAAATAATAATAATAAATTAAAAAAAAACTACGGAAAGTCAGCTAAGAGGTAAAGTCGAGTTTAAAACTTTCACTTGGTAATAATCTCACAATTTGTAACCTTTTTTACCCTAATAATACGGATAAATTTAATTCAGATAACGAGTTGAACTACTAATGACATTTTATTAAAAATTCACTATAATTTTCCGTGATTCTTGCCTAACAATTGAATTGTCCGTCAGTGAAAAAGACATCTTTACAACACCAGTCATTTGACGTGCATCATAATAACTATCGGATAATTACTAGAGTATTAAGTATGTAAAATTGCTAATTACGATCTAAATATTCTTGAATAACAAAAAGCCTGTTAATTAAAAAACGTTTTTTTTTTCTCTCGTTTTTTTTTATTTTGAAAATAAAACTCTGAGTTGTTACGTTTTGCCAATTAAGTCATCAGCTCCATTTCAATCGCACCACTAATTGCTAATTGCACTTGCTTGCCAATAAGGAACAACGATAACGATCATGCAGACAGTCGAGAATCACTTTCAATGATATATACGACTGGGGGGTGAACTTTCACAGTCGAGAATTTCTGTCTCTTGATAGTTTTTTTCAACCGAAAAATTCTTCCTTTTATTTATTGATTTTTTTTTTTTTTTTTTTTTTTACAGCTGACCTGATGTATGGTGATGCAATCTGACGCACTGAATAGCGTGTTTATCGGCAAAATTTTCTTCTCTTCGGCTCCTGTTCTGGAGCGTGCGTGTGTTTGCGGCTGAAAAATAGAAGACTACTACAGAAAAAGCATTTTATAGGATTAAATAACGAAGACCGGCTCACATAATTTTCCCGCGCACATATGCGTGTCAAGTATATGTGTTGATGGCGGTGTCCTTTTATATAGCTCACCGCCTCTACACACGTGGCGATTTGTCTTAATCAAGTTTCCACTGAGCTCGTTAGAAGAATCACAGCATTTATAAATTCACGATTAACGAACAAGCATCGTTGCAGTGTGTCAAGGTTAAGAATAATTCTGCATCTGCGACAATTTATTTCCCTAATGGCTAAAAAAGAATACTAATAATTACTGCAAAAATTGGAAAGAAAAATATGCGGTAAAAGAGACGGAAAATTTGCTTGCTGGATATCTACATACATCTATAATCTCAAGAAATTTTAATACAAGCTATAAGGAATGACGTCGCAATTATTTGCCGATACACATGTGGGCGTGCTGGATATAGAGAACAACGTAGAGCTCGAGTAAGAGTGTAAAAAGCCAGTGTGAATTATAAATCGCCACGCACATGCGAGAGTTTACCGTACAGCGTTCACCGGAATAACCGTTTCACCATGCGAATCATGAGTAAAAAAGCCTTTTACAGTCTATTCAGAGGATTAAACTGTGAAAAAATGATGGTTTTGTCCATTGGCAATTGGCGTTCGTGCTCGTGGCATTGTGCAACTTTTTTTTCATCAACCTGTGACAGCTAGGATGACTGGTTTCACGTGTGATTGAGCTTTCCAATGCTCTCTCAAAGCATCGCTGAACAACTTGGCGCAGGCTCGACGTCCAAGACATCTCCCGTTCCTTTTAGTACCGGTCGCGACAGCATCATGGGACCCTGTGTGCTCGCCTGGACTGCATTTTCCCGCTATTTTCACCAGGCACACGTTGCCAAAGTGTGTTGGACATTGTGAGTGGACGAAGACAAACAATGAAGACCACAATGGGTAGCAGCCGCAATAACAAGCCCTTCCGCAGGAGCGTCACAGCTCCAGAAGTTGGCTTGGAATACCGTGCACGATTTGTGAGTTGGATAATTCATTTCCTTTTATATACCCTATTCTATAAGCTGTTCCTGCGGTAAAGCAAGGTTTTAAATGGGGTAAAGATTGTGTTTGCCAAGTGGGAGGAAGGGACTTTGACTCTTGAGGTCATTGAGCTTGGGCTATTCTTGTTCTTCTTTCTCTTGATCGTTTTTTTCGAGCCAAAGGGGGGCTCTAACGGCCAAATCGACCATTTGCCGCTTGCTTTTTTATGTCCTTCAGACCTAAAACATGCTTTCAATTAGTTGGATTATTTTCCATGACTTTACGGTTTCGTTGATCTCGCGCTTGCTGTGAAATATCCTTATTCTCCCCAGTCACAAAGAGATTTTTTCTTTCCTTTTTTTTTTGAAGAATTTTATCAGCAGTAGACTCTATTACTGGGCTGCAATCGGTCGTGTTTAGTGACGTGTAGTTTTTCTTTTTCTCTTTCTTCCCTCCTCTGCGTTTGCGACTACTCTCTTGATGGTCGTCGTGTTGTGTCCAACGACGAGAAGTGTGTGTTTGGAAATCGGAGAACTGACGACGGGATATATTGCGCTCTTATCGCTTCTGGATACGAGTTTAGACAGGCTATATACTCGTTCACTATTACTTTGTAGCATAAATTTCATATATACAGCCACAAAGTCACCAATCCAACGGGTTTTTCATTCTTAAAAATCACATCTAGTTCTGGAACTATATGTTCGTCCAGTGGAAATAATACTTAGTGTTTTTTTTTCCACATTTGAATTAATCTTGGAAAAATCTACGGGGTCGATAGGATTTTTAGGAAATTGTAAAAATACTCTAGTAGATGAAAATAGCGATATGCGTGAATGGACGACTTGATGTGGGTCGCAGTGCGCGAGTATGAATGGACTTGCGAGGATAAGAAGCTGACGGGCTGTGAGGACGATGAGAGAGTTTGAGGACTCTCTCGCAAGTCGTGTGGGCGACCGGATGCGATCTTTCTCCTTCTCGGTCGTTCCATTGCAAGGAGAATGCCTCTCTCGGCCTTCAGAACTATCGAGATCGATGAATTATCGCCTTCGTGTTATATTTGCCGTCTCTGGATGGCTTTTTTCACCGTATTGATAGATATAGAAGTCGGTAAATCAAGTGAAATAGGCATTAAAGTTGATCATTTAATTAAATTTTTTCCCTTTTTTATTTAAAATCATCTCCTTTTAATTGGATTGTCCAATGGGATTTTATTTGAATAGAATCTGCTGCTGCTGCTGCTGCTCAAGATTTCTCATGATAAGTTTGCGTGAAAATCCACAGAATTTAATCCTTGATTGTCGATAATGATCAAAGTTTCATGTTTAAAAGGAGAGAAGAAAAAAAATTCTTCATCGACGACACATCACGCACTTGCGTGCAAACCTTCGAGTCTTGTTTTGTATGTTTCGTAGTCGTTTATTGTATTTTTTTTATTCTCTTTGTGGCTTTAAATGTCGCAAAGGCGTCGAAGCGTCGCCAGGGGCTTGCCTCAAGTACCTCTAGATTTTTTTTTCTACCAAGTTCTAATTAAAGACAGACACTCTTCATTAATTAAGCAGAGGATAATGGGCCACTTTTATTAATTAATTTATGTCCATTGCACGAGGACACATCAAAAGGATTTTTTTACTGTTATTTTTTTTGAGCTCTTAGGTGTATGTAAGACAAGAGGAGCCTGTGATATCTCCTTTTTTCTGCCCGTGCAAGGGATTTGTAACCGCCTAGATAAGACTTGTTCAAACAAAGACTCGTGATTCATGTCGCACGCCATTTTCAGATAGGCCCTCAGGCTTGAAAATAGCACAGGCTGCACGTCGCGACGCCTCTGCTATTTCGAGGACGTAGTTTGATGCCTTCTCACACGTCTTACAACTCAGTATTATCATATATACAACCCTACATAATCACTATTGCAGTTTTATTTATCTTCAAGTCAATTTAAAATCATTTCCGTGGAGATATAGCTGAAAAATAATTGATAAAACAATCTTTAGAGCTGTTGTATTAAGTTATTATTGCTACTAAACAATATTAAGTATTACAACCGTTGAAATGAAGCACGTGCTACTCGGAAAATATTTGGCAGAGAGACAGAATTTTTTGTCTTGGCAATTTGACGTGTATCAAGAGTTCCGTGTTCTTATACGATTTAATGACAAATGTCTCTAGGACTATTTTATTTAACTATGCAACTTGATAATAGAGCTTGTAAAGAGAATTTCTGAATGATTTACGAGCATACGCGAGATTAATCGTTGGCCTGTGACAATTTCAATTCGAAATAGGAGCAAACATAACAAAGAAGACCGACGAAAAAAATATCAATTCTTCTTATTATTGTTGTCTTACTCATGATGCGACTTGTATTTTATTATTTTTCAACTTGGCCAGTGTTGAAGAGTCAATTGATGCACTTGTTATATTATTGTTGTTGTAGTAGACCACCTTGGTGTAGATTTTTCAACCCACATTTTGATTGAAACCATCGAATGTGCTATTCTCAGAGGCTGGATAATAATACTACCCACACAAGTTTGAAAGGATTAATAATTCTTTCTTACGGGAGCTAAGAAACCAGTAGTTGAGCCAACATTACTATTATTTATCTGCAAGTCTGTTGGGTGTGATAAACCACACGATATGTCAGCTGCCAAGCAATTATTACCCTCGCGAGATGCACAATGCATATCCTCTGAGATCTGCCTCTCTCAGGTGTGCCCACGCTCTTCAAACACACAAGTCATTTTATTAGTTATTTTTTTTTTTAAGCTAGTAAATATATTTTTAACTCACCTGCATTGCTAGCAATATTTTTATATGGTTTAATTTAAAAATATGTTTAGCAAATAACTCCTAGTAACATCATATTCTCATAGCAATTGTCGCTTTGATAATCGAGGCCACTCGGCAATTTTCCTCTCCAGGAACGTGTTCCAATTGTAGAACAAACAGACAAAACATCTCAGTAATTTATTATTCCAACGGGCTTTCTCATGTGCATCCTGTCATTCTTGTGCTCTGATGTGCGCGTTGACGCGACACTCTTCTTCTTCTTCTTCTTGGTCTTCTAAGACAATGAGAAAATTAATTCACTGCCTGAGTTAGAGAGGAGGCCGTGTGTAATGCAGAATTCAATGAAATGCAAACGAGAGTTGATAAGTCACCCTGCAACAAATGATTCTTTAACTCGTTCTGATGAGTTTCTACTTCTTCTTTTATTATTTCTACTTTTTTCCCCCCTTCTGCGCATTTTACCACATTTATTTTACTATAAACTGAGTAAATGCAGAAAGATTTATCAATTCTCGTGTGACAAACAAATAAAATTCCTCAGTGACATTATATGATTATTAATTTTATAAATATTATCGTCAAACTAATCGAATAACTGTGTGATGTACACAAAGTGTCGGCATAATTATTATAATCAATGATTTACGTGTTATTTAATAAGCGCAAAATTGAGCACACTTATTTTATTATAAATATGCGATGCAATTGATCTGTGCTGATATATGGTCGATTCATCTTCTCATATTTTTTTCTCACATTTCTCGCTCTCATGTCATAAGTTTATAATTAATTGACATTTTTCGCCTTGGCCGTATTTATCCACTGCAACAAATATATTACATATTATTATTAGGTATTTTATTATTCAACAATTTTATATTGCCCCTCGCCGCGAACTCCTCTGTAATTGTTCTGGAGTAGACTGTAGCTAAAGGACGACTGATTTATTGCACAATTGTTGCATCCACATACAATGTCTATCGTGATTATCGCACGAAAAAGATATCCAATGCTCGCCTCTTCCGGATGCAGGCCTCGTTAAATTCGTATCAATCAATCCAACTTCCATCATCCGATAATTATCATACAACAAACACATGATTATTCGTTAAATTGTATTGTATTGCGTGGCATTTCCGCAATTAAATCCTGCTCCAGGCTTCAGTGTTGAAGGTGAGAATGAATTAAATAAATAAATATAATTGTAAATGCGATGAATTAAATGTAATATGTGTTGTAGACAAGCGCCGGCGTTTGCAGGGGTTTGCACTGTGTCAGGGACGTTGTTGAGATCAATCTGTGTCAAAGGTATGTGTGATATTGTATGTGAATAATAAGGCTTTGCTCAACATGTGTTAAATTGTTGTGACCAACGTAAAAGATATGAGAAGCTATAGAGAGAAAGATTGAAGGAGGCGGGGTTCTACCTCCTCGTAGGTATATGCATCTCCTACGCTTTAACGAGAATTGATGTTTCCGACGATTATCCATAAAGACTCCTTGCTTAAGGCAGGAAATTATTTTACGTCTCTTGGGGCGAGTTGAAAAAAAACCTCGTCGAATATTGCAGTTGGTCAATTTTCACCACATCAAGCATATATCAAATGAATGGCTAATGAAAACAAAAAAAAAAAAAAACAGGAATTACATAACTAAAAATAAGCATCAGGAAATATTCAACATATCAGCATTATTGCAAGCCTCGAGCCAAACAGGTGAATGGTTTTTTTGTCATTAAACTGACTAATATTGTCATCGTGTTGATGTGTTTAGTCGATTTGCCGGTAATTATTGGCTACTGGCAATTGTGATTTAAAAAAAAAAAAACCTACTCGCTCTAGATTTAAATTTTTGCAAGTATCAGCATGTTGCAGAATAACTTTTATATTTCCCATACAATTTTATGACCTACTTGATACGCTTTTGCTTGAGACAGCAGTGCAATTTTGTACAAAAGTGTTGACACTATCTAAAATTATCAGACTAGTCACAAGAATAACTTTTGTGATTCAATTGCTTGATAAACGTCCTGTTGATTATCCAAGTGTGTTCTTTTTACAACTGATGCTAAATGCAAATGAGTTATTAGAGCTAGCAGTGCAAATGACAGAGGTTAACACTTCTAAAGATCCAGAGCGTTGATAAGTATCACTCAAGATTGTCATTATATATGTGAGAGAGCCTTTACGACTCGTCCCTAATTCGGGACGTCCCGTCTAGCACGATAATTATACTGGACTGGTTCATCCTGTTGAACCTCAAGTATTATCAATGACAATATAGACAATATTTTAACAGCTGTGCGGTGATTCAATTGTCACAAACTATTGTTGGCTTGCAATATAATTATATATACTATGAAGCTATTAGTACTATTTTCCAAGGTAAAATTCATTTATTTTAAAATGATAACATTCACTTTTGTTTTTTGAATATAAAATTGTGAAATTCACGTAAAGTCACGTAATTAATCGTTAAAATTTGTTTCAAGCAACATGTCAAAGGGGAAAAAAGGAGCCAGTCTGCAGATAGAAGTAAAAACTGATAAAGATTGGGATGATCTTCTGAAGTTGGACGGCTTAATACTTGTGGATGTCTATTCCGAGTGGAGTGGGCCATGTATAGCCATGTTGTCTGCATTAAAAAATATAAAATTGGAGGTTGGTGGTGATTTGTTAAAGTTAGCAAGAGCTGAAAACGATGGAATAACAATGCTCGCACGATTTCGAGATCGCTGTGAGCCAGTTTGGATGTTTATCGAGGGTGGAAAGGTGGTAAATATATTTTTCGGAGCCAACTGTCCGGAATTGAAGCGACTTTTGAGAAAGGAGATCGCTCGTGTGATGGAAAAACGATCGCCAAAATATAGATTGGAGGTTGAACAACGAACGCCCGATGAGGAGACGAGATTTCGTCAGGAGGAATCTAAGCAGAGGCTTTCCGAACTTCGTCGAATGTCCCGCGAGGAGGAAGAACTGCGGGAAAAAAATGAAAAGTTTTTAAAACGCATGATGATTGAATTGAGCGAAGAAACTGCGCTAGTTATTTTTCCCTGGGTGTTTTACGACGATCATGGCAATCAAATTGACAGAGAACAGAGTGCTCCCTATGTGGATTTAGTTTTTAAAGTACTGTCTGACAAGTTGGACGTGGTGGAGCAGGTTCAAATTCAATTGGACGAGGAAATTATTGAGAAATTGTTCCTGGAGAGTGACATTATTGTTACAGATGATTTAATTCAGGCTTTAATCGATGGTAAATGTTTGGCTTTGCGACTAAAAGGACGCTTGCCACCTGCGGACTGGCCTGTATCGTATCCCTACACCTGCTCTGTTGAGACAGCGCCCGAGGATTGTCCAACCAGGGCCATCAACGACATTGAAAACTACTTGATGCATGTTTTAAATGAGCGCCCAAAAACTACTGACGTGAAAATTAAGTCGAAAAATTTTTTAGAGCGTCACAGACACGTTGTCAGCACCGGTGAAGAGACGGAAGACGCTGAGGAAGTCATAGAGTATCCATCTGTGTGGTTTCCATCCAATGCTCGCAGTAAAGTCCACATTTTTAAAACACTATTTCCTGCCTACCTGAGCAAAGCACATCCCTACAAGGAGCCAACAAAGCCTGCGCCACTTTGTGCCTTTAAATTCAAGATTTCCAAGCTTCCATCAGTCACAGAATATTATCAACAGTTTCAAACGGCTATTGAATACTTTGGAATTTTTGAATTCGATGATCCACGAGCCAGAAGACTTGCCTCGGATCCTGTTGATTTTACTAAGCGAATTGTCAATCAAACTGGCAATGAAGTCATCGTGATAATTTTAAGGAATATTAATGAAAATGTATTCCTATCTTTTGCTGGAAATTATCCGATGATTGTTGAAGAAAATGTGCAAGAGGTGAATCAAATCGTGGATGATTATTTCCCCGAGGATGCTGTGGACTTTGATCCCAATAAATATCTAGAAGATATCACAAAATATCAAGAATTTTATTCAGAAGAGGATGAAGGTGAAGAAGAGAATTTAGATTTTTTCTAATCTCATAGACAAATTATTTATTTATTTATTGAAAAAAAAAATTTTTTTTAAGTATTTATTTTCGGCGTATAAAAAAGTTTCAAGGTTTATTATTATTTTGTTTTTTAATATTTTGAATTTTTATTGAGAATTAGAGCAATTTATAGAAGCAGAAATTCCTGATTGAATTTTAAGTTTGAATTTTGGCGCCAAGCCGCCATTTTTCTCGAGCATGCGCGCACGCCATTTTGTCTGACGCCATAGTGGGGATAATGGTGGTCCATGTTGATGTACTGCGCAATGCCACGGCTTGTCAGTTTTCTCGCGGCTGTTGAATCGTTTTAGTCGTGGAACCTGTTGATCATTGAATGATCATAGGAAGCCTACACTATTGACGCGACGGGTTGTGTTAGACGTTTATCGTTAATGTCACCAGAGACGATTATTTGGCACTGCAAATTGGCGAAAAAGTAGCCAAAGTGACTCGTTGACATTGTATAGCGTCAGTGTAGAATAATCTAGATACTTTCCCGTGACAATGGTCGTGAATAAAGTCATCATGTCGTCCTACAACCCAACACCACGACGAAACTTTTTTTCCGGACTTCATGCCAAGGTAATTAATACAAAATAATAAGCATGAATTTTTAGGTTAAATCATTTTTTTTTTTCGTTCGAAAGGACTTATTTTATTTAGAATAAAGGAGAAAGGAGTGTGTGTGCTCTCAAGGTTGTCGCTTTCCGTTGAGAGACTTTGTTTGAATTTTTTTTTTCCTTTTTTCCAAGTTAATAAAAATCCAGGGACATAAAAGGATGTTTCTTGAGCAATGACTTTCTTTTTTTTTCTCACTTTATTGTACGTGTAAGTACTTATCTTGGAGTTGGTGTGTCTCGCGACGTGAAATTCCGGCTTTTTGCCAGCAATGCAATTTGCCAATCGAATTCGTTGAAGTAGGCGATTAGAAGAGAGAAAACATTTTTTTTTAACAGACAATTTTCGTGGAAACAACTTGATCAACAACTAGTTTTCTTTATTCCAATGAATTCTTAGAAGTTCTACTGGTGAACTATTTTGAAAATACATAGTAATCTGTTTTATTTTAAATCATCTGTTTTTCTTTTACATCAGGTAATATATTACGTGGTGAATATTTTTAATTTCAAGTCTTGAATTTGAATTTTTCGAATTGTTTTCAATTTTTCAACATTTTCAACATTAATAAAATATTGAATATATAATAATAGAATATTCCTAGTATTGAAAAATATAGGTGACATGAAATGATACTGTTAAAAAAAATTGTTTTTATTCATTAATTTATTTTAGAATATTTTCTTCTCAATGTTTTGATTGAGTTTTCATGTTGACACACAGTTTAGAATTGAAATATTTGGTTTTTATGTCAGTTTTTTTAGGGTTTTTTTTTTTTTTTATTTTTAGCAGTGTTAAAAGTATTTAGGCATTTTCTCAAGGGCCTTTTTGGGTTAATTAAGCTTGGTAATATATCTAGTATGAATAAACTGCCCTAGAAGCTTTCCATATTGCCGCAGTTATCGCGGGTCTCAAAGCTCTTGAAAATCTAGGCTCTGAATCTTTATAAATAGTTTCTCTCGCGGGCGTACCATTTCCACGTACAAATATTTCTTCATGTTTGCGTCTAAGTATACTAAAAAAAAAAATAATAATAAATAAGAAAAATTATTGCATAATAGATTTTAAGAATATCAATTTTATTTTTATATTTACATTTAAAATTCCGTAAATTTTATACTTTCTCTCTAAAGACTTATAAAAATCTTTGTCATTTAAATATGACTTGATGTCTTTTATTATTCACAAATATTTTTATTGTATAAATCTAAAAGTAATGTTATTATTCATGATCTTTTTTATATTTACTAGATTAATTTTATTGTTGAAAAAAAAATTGTGAGCTAGGGAAAAAAATCCGGCGCGAGACCGGATGTCTTTAATCCATGGCGTTGATACATATTATACACTGCATGATACAAGCAAAGTGAAAAGAAAAAAAGCGAGAATGTTATATATTGTCACATCAACCCGAGAGTAATTGTCGCACGAGCCACGCACGCGACCTCTCTGTCTGACCCGTTTGCTCCTTTGCAATTGGATCACATTGCCGGAAGTGCCGCCTCAATTATTACTTCAGTAATAATAATCTCCTACAACTTCAATCAACATTGTGTATTATAAAGATGGTTGAATAATTAAAAAAATTCTGAAAAAGGGGCAATTGTGTATGACAAAAGTTGTAATATAACTTTAAAGCGTTAAAAGCAGCGGAAAAATGATTTAAATTCAAATTCGGCAATTTTCTTTGAAGTTTATAACGCGGATCTACGCTTGAATTGGTCGTTAATTTTGAATTTTGTTGGCACTGTGATAATATGAATATCATTATAATCCGGTTTTTTATGTATGTCGCACAATACTTACTATGGGAAAGCGTATTTAATGAAATCTTATGTTGCATTAAATATAGCATTTAAAAATGTGTTATATTAGAAAAAAAAATTTTTTTTTTAATTCAATTTCTTCTCACATAAAGTAGAAATAAAATCGTAATTAAATATTCGTAATATCTTATTTGGTTTTCAGATAATCAATTTTTTTATTTCATTTTTTTATACTAAATTTTTCTTTTCGACAAAATATTTTGTCTTTTATTTCTCAGAGTTAAAAGCATAAAGTTTATTGTCCTTTATTTTTTTTAATTATACCTATTATAAAAAAAAAAAAACGATTTAAAAACAATTTGTCATCATTAAAACAAAGAATGAAATATCAAAAAAATTTATTTTCATTTTATTTTTTTGATTTATGTTGAAATTGAATTTTCTATGCCACGATGGCATATTGCAGTAGCTATATAAGTATATACTACAGATTGCAAAAAAAAAAGATAAATATAAAAATTAATAATTAAACGGCTATGCTGCAAACATTAATCCGTAGATCAAAGAGTTTTGCCGACGTGTATCGAGTCATGTACACGAGGTCATGCGGCTGCTGGAATCTCGGCTAGATAAGCTATACCTCTTGTCCATAAACATTGTCGTGTTGTTATTTTTGTTGTTACGTAAAAGAGCAATGAAAATCATATAATTATTATACCTAATGCATAATGCACCTTTTTTATTTTTAGCCGCAATTCTTTCGCAGATTCTCTATAAATATTTATTTAAAAATTCATAACAACCACAATAACAATGAAAAAAAATTAAAAATTCAACCTTTTAACCTTATTTTAGGGCTCAGTCTATATTTCAATACCATTTTTTTTCTTGACGGAATTGAGTAAAAAATTTACTAATAAATACTAAAAATAAATTACAATTTTTTTTAATTCAAATAATACAAGCATAATACATTAATTAAAAATAAAAATTAAAAAAAAAAAATGAAATAAGTGTTGGTTTATAGTTAATTTTATGAAGTTTTTCACATTTATTACAATTATTGACTTTTGTGAGTACTAATAATGTAGTCTTGGAATGAGAAAACAAAATAAAATTTCTGCTTGCAATGTTGAGGAATGTTTGGAGCGTGTTGGATGATGGGAAAGGGATGGTAAAGAAATTGTAGAGGAACAGAATTCCTGCTCGAAATTCCATCGAGCATGAATCACTCAAGGCGTTTCTCTCACCTGACGATAGATATAATAGCTTTATATATATTCAATAAATACAATCCTATCTTGTCAAAATATAGGTATGGTGTAATAATAGAGGTTAAAAAAATTTTTTTATCAGTGTGTTTTGCGAGTCAGGGTGTTTTGTTCGTCATCATACAAAAAAAACGTGATTATTTTTCTTGAAATATATACAAGTGATGTGTGAAAGTGGGGGAGCGAAAGAGAAGGCGCGAGTTACGAGCCAATTGATTTGCTCTCGTATAGTATCGTGCAGCACATTTATGAATGAAGGTGACTCATCATCGTGAACAGGAAGTCCAAGGACGCTTGTATACTTTCATTTCCTCCTTATATGCATATATTCTTATACCTATTACACGAACATTAGGTAAAAAAATTAATTATAGAACAATTTTACGTATTTTAAGTTAAAAAGGTGTTGAGGAAAAATTCTCTTGCTGTTTTAAATCAAAATATCTTTGAAACTATTCAAGATATAAATTTTCCTCAAGAAAACTTTTTTGTAGAGAATTTTACTAGCTATAAAAAAGGTTATTAACAATATTTCTCTAACTCACATCCTTATCAAGATATCAGCAATTGAAAAAAATTTTTGTCCACCATGAAAATGTTATAATTGAAATTTTTTTTTTTCATTATAAAATTATACAATAGATGGGAAATTAGGTTTTTTTCTTATAATTTGTTTATTCGATGTAGTTAAGTGTATTGATCGCAATTATACTTGAAGATTTAAACGTGAATCATCAGTGAAATAATGACATATGAAATTATAAAGAGAATTCTTGCATTATCTGACTTTGTTCCGGTGTGTCTTCTCTATATTTACTTATTTATATTAGCTGTGAATCATCACTAACTTGTCGTTGACGACGACACCTCTCTTATTCTCACTATACAATATCTTCAGTAATCAATGAATGACATATATAATTTGTGGCCATCTTATTAAATGACGGTATTAGTATATGTGTATAGGCAATATATACCAATGCGGAAAAAAATTTATGCATGAGTCACACACCACCAATCTGTCGACTCGCGATGATAACAATATGAATTGCTTGATATAATCATTACGTGACGTTTGTCGTATGATGATATTATACACACATTACGTATTGTTTCGCACATAAAAAATAAATAAATTAAGTACTGGTTAATATTTTTATTTTTTAAACTGTTGAAAATTTGTCTAAATTTTTTTTTTCTACTAAAAAATTAGTTAATTATTTTTAAAAATGTTTTTGTTGATGAAAAATTCATTTATTTTTGTCTAAAATTTCAATTTTTTTTATGTGTTATTTCATTGTATTTATATTATGGGTAAAAATTTTATATACATGATTTAAAAAATATATGTGTACTGTGATATGTATGTGACCGAGTTTTCCGCGAAATAACGCCTCTTCGTGTGTCGTGAACTTGGTAGAAAAATGCGTGGGAGAGCCAGGGGAACATATAGAAGTGAAAAAAACAGGGCAGAAGACGTATTATAGCAGACATAGCACTCCTCTTATACAGTGTACTCTCATAAGATGCCACGAGACACATTATGTGACTCAGTCTGACGTTGCTCACTCTCTTGAGGATATTCAACTATATATACATATATATTCGTGTCAATAATTATAATACGCTCATTTCATGACCCAAAAAACATGGTTTATATTTACAATTATTTTAGGAAGTTTTGTTGTTACTATTTTTGTAAATATTTAGTTTTATAATTGAGATTTTATAATTTTTTCTTGATAATTTTAGATCTGAATAAGGAAATATCGTATATCAATTTTTATAGTTAATACGATACTATAGTAAAAAGAGTATATAGTTTTAGGATGAAAAAAAAATTTATTAATATTAGTTTAGTAATTGAAATTTTGAATTTTATGATTCATCTATATATTATTGTAAATAATACGTATTTAATTGACTGATACGTCAATAATACACTCCAGTTTGTTAAACTCTGACTAAACACATGAATGGGCTATATATAGTTAGTTTTCCTGTGGTTTTAAGGCATAAAATTCCGCAAATTCTCTGGTTTCCACGAGTCAACTCACGCGCGCACGTCTGTGCTTATCGGGTGCGCTCGACGCGTCGCGATGATTCACTCCAATACCCGGAGCAAAATCTATTCAACACGAGGCATCAGTAGTGCCATTGTCGATGGTAGGGATAGAACACGACGCGTGTAAATAAGAACCGGCCACAGCTGATTTGTCGACAGTCCTCACCGGGTTTTCACGCTATCAACGCGTCAGTACGCGCGCACTTGGTCGATCGATTGAAAAAAAAAATATATCAGAGTGCTTTTTCAGTGCATATGTGTCTACATATTACATGTATTAATAAACACTCATATTAATTATTGCTTGTGTATAAAAAGCGTGCAAGCATTGAGGCGGAAACACGCTCCAACACGTGGCCTGAATCGTGAAGGCACTGCGTTGAGTGCAGTTGAGTGAAAGGATACCTAGTGTGTATATAGAGAAGTAAAGGGCAACTGCAGTTAAAAGTTTACTTTTGTGCCATTTTTGTGGGATTACAAGCCGAATGAATGAGTAACATCGGTCGAGAAGACACGAGGCGTCATGTTCGCGACCTCAAACGTGCATTTTTCAAGCCTGTAAGAAAATTTTTATTCATTTTTCTCCCGTGCCTTCATCAACGTCATGTTAATTTTATGTTTTACATCTAAAGGGAATTTTTTTAAAAACGATATTGTATTTTTTGTTGTTGAAAATGTGTGTGTAGAAGAGAATATTTTATCACTCAAATATACATAGGTACATTTGTTCAAGCACAATATGTCGGTTTTATCGCGTGGAAATATTTTTTTTCATCAAAAATTCTCGATTTTTTTTCAACCATTTTTTCTTCTTCTGATAATTAGTTTTTTTAATTGATTTTTTTTATTGTTATTATCTCGAACAGACTTATAATTGTATTGTTTTATCAATTTTTTTTTGTGTTAGAAAAAAAAAATAATTATCGATGGTTGAACTTGGCATGTATATAAGTTGTGTGTAAAGAGAGAGAAAACGACTTTTTTCTCCACACACAGTCTTCTTTCCATTGCCTTTCGCTGCTGCATACCAGCCCGACGACATTCCAGCTTTGTGTTCACTCACTTGTGGAATAAGAGGCATTGTCGTTTTATATTTTTCACATCTTTTCAAGTGACAAAATATAGGTATATATGCTAGAAAGCAAAGACTCGCTTTTTTTCACCTCCATTTATCTCTGAAAATTTTACGATCTCTCCGCGGAAAGTGGCTATTTGGACCTCCGATAATAATAAACAATTCAGTTATTTGTAAATAAATTTTAAAAAATTTGCCAGTGCACAGTACAAACAAATTTTAATTAAATCACCATCGGAAAAATTATTGTATGAGTTTGGAAGAGCAGTTAGCGACATCAGTCACAGTGCTCTGACAATTTTTTCTTTTACCCATCCAAAGATTTTCCCCTATAATGTATATCCCTCGCGTGCATTCGACAAAATGTACCTCCGAAATATTTTAAAAATCCCTCTCTGTCATTTTTAATGTATTCTCTTGAATTTATATATTCAAAAAATTTTCAACTTGTGCCATATTAATTTTCCCCACTGATTAAAGCTCTGAAATACATTCAAAATAAAAATAATATTTTTTACGTTATCAGTGACAAGTATACCGGAATATTCCCAGTGAAATTCACATTTTTTATCATGTAAACAACCGTACAATCTTTTTCACGACTCTCAAGGCAAAGTCAATATAAATGTATGTGTGACAATTGACATTTTTTTTTGTATGAAAAAAATTTCAATTAATACAAGCGTAGATAAATATAGATGTAAAAGCGTGGATTTTTTAATGTGTGTACGTATACACACAAAGTATTACCTAATATGCAAACAGTTAGTTATTTTGCCGTCACGTGGATGGCGGCGCGCGCATCGTACGTTGTAAAACGCGCCCATGAGCCATGCCAGTGTCATTCCAACTTTCCAACCAAGTTTGCCAACGTCTTGTGTCTATTGATAGGTTTATCAGTATTCTAGAATGCCGGTAATGTTATACATAGTTTATTTACATTTTAGTCTATGTTTTTTGCCAATTGTGGAAAGATTCACTGGCAGCCATTGAACCGTTAAATCATTTTTCACATATTTTTTGACGAATCGTGCAATGTGTTGTGATGCGATGAGACCCGGATACAAAAGTTGAAACAAATAGACCCTGAAATATCTCGCATGGGAAAATCATGTCAAGGCTGTTTTGATGCTCTTAACACGCAGTGTGTAAATGGGATAACAGCTGGGAAAGATATGGGGGTTATGTCTTGTCTGACAATGGCGCAAAGAATCTCTGATCAAATTTTACTATCTCGGGTGTATATATGTTTATGTGTGTGTTGGGAATATTATTTCCGTGTGGGCAGACTTGCGTGACGTCTTTTTCCCCTCTACCCAGGCCTAAAATCAGTTTGGCGTCAACTTATTTCTCGCTTGTTGTGTGTATATGTTCTTTGTCAATAAGAAAAATCAGTAGAGTATTCTATCGATTATTTTTATTATGTCTGACGGGGAATTCCCGCTGTAATTTACGAGAGAATTTTTTTTTTTTTAAGGTTACTGGATAATTATTACATCTACTGATAAATTGGTGGTTTGATTTTGGGAAATACCAATACCAGATATAAAGTAAAAAAAAAAAATATATTTTTTTCTCTTTGAGCACATGAGTCATTGATTAAAAATTTCAGTGTCAACTGAGCTTAGGTATTGAATTTTTTTTTATAATATAAAAATTGATGTTTTTTTTTATCATCGTTATTTTTGAATTTTGTGAAAAATTTCAAGCATTAAAATTGTTTGAATTTTTAAATTAAAAAAATTTTTTTTTTTATTTACAGATGTCAGATTTTCCTACCGAAACTGAGAACGAGGATATGCAGACAGTTATGGAGAATTTACAGAAGAAAAATAGTCTTGTTACTGGTAGAACTCATCATCATCATCATCCCCAAGTCACAACATCGTCTCAGGTAAATTAAACTAAAGTATCTTTAAAACTATTCAAGATAAAAATTTTTATCAAGAGACCTTTTTTATAGAGAATTTTATTATCTAGAAACAAGGTCTTTAACAAAATTTATCTAACTCGCATCCTTCTCAAGATATCAACAAGTATAGAAAAGTATCAATTTTTTCCTGATACGTTCTTTTACAACTTGATAAATAAATTTATAAAGTACTTGTATATTCGTCTTTTATGAAAACTACATTTTTATTTACTTTTTGAAAAATTTTCATTTTTTAAATTGATTCAACAATCTATGGTTCAATAATTTATAAATATAACAAAAATTTTCATGTAAAAAAATTCACAGAGAAATTCGAGGAAAACAGCTTACCAGTTTCTGTTACCAACCATTTCAATTGATTTATCATTCACTTTATTATTATTTTTTTTTCTATTCCATCACGTCTATCCACCCACACACAAATTAATCCCGTATATCAATTTATACCTGAAAAAAAAAAAAAAAATACTTAACAGCTACAAAAAATCATGACAAAGTACCCATAAGAAAAATTCAAATAATTTATAATATTCCGTTAAAATAATATTTAGATTATGATATTTTTCACTTGTAGAATAATTAATTTGCACATAACCGTTCTGTTTAATCTATAAAATATGTAAATAAGCTCGTTAAAAATATCATTTGACAGAATCATTTGCATAACAAAACGATCAAGTTGAGCGTGCAAAGAAAAAAAAAGAAAATTAATATTGAATAGATCGAAATTTTAAATGTAAATGTACATTTATTATAAGCATTGAATTTTTATCTGAAAATGGTATTGAATTTAATTGTGATAATATAAAATTGCGTAATGTCCTCCACCTTGAGAGAGTTGTACATTGGCAAGCAATCAAGATGATTCTCTGCCAAGTTGTGTTGTCTCGTGAGGGTAAATAGCGCGCAGGGAGAGTGATCTCTCTAGCCGCGTGTGTCCTCGGGATTCTATCAACGGAACTCCGACCGAGAGTCATATGAGTCATGGCCCCTCAAATTGGAAATAGCAGTCTACACAGTGATACATAACGCATGTGTAAACACCAACGCCGACGACGATGATAATCATGATGATGCATCTAACAGTTTTTTGTTTTTCTAGATGCTGACAAACCAGAGCCAGAGCCAAAGCAGCAGTTCGAGTACCACAAGTTCGAGCACGACGACCAGTCGCGTTGCCAAATCCTCCCAGAGGATACTCACATCTTCGTCATCTAGCGAAATGAAAACGAGCTCGGTCAAGAGTGATCTCAGTGAGTTGCAGCGTGGCATATCTGAGATGAAAAATATTTCAACAAATTTTTCACATCGTTTGCGAAACAGCATGGAAAATCTTGTTGATCGGTAAGAACAATTTTTTTCTTTACCCAATATCGCACATATTAGTATTTCTCTTGAAAATATATATTTTTTTCCAACATTAACATTAAATTTTTAGAGAACAACTCCTTGTATTCAAATTGGAGTTGAAATTAGTTAATTCTTTACTTAAATTATTTTAAAGGTTGAAAACGTGATTGAAATATTTGGTATTAATGTGAAATATATTTTTTTTATGTATAGAGATGGATCAGTTGGGACTGAGGATGATATGAATGAGCCACGTGTGACATTTCCAGATCCCGATACACCACCGCCAGTATCGGGAACACTGACAGTCGGTTCACCCTCACAATTGAATCCATTGAACTCACTGAGTGATCTTCACATGCCACCCCCGATAAATATGTCAACAATGCCGACAATCGGGCTGTCATCAACTGGGCCTGAAACTATGAAATTCGAGCAGAAAAAAATGACAAGTGCATCAAAGACAAAGGTGAGAAGCGGTGATTTTCTTGCATGTGATGACTGATTGGCAAGGGTCTTGTCTCGGTCAAGGTTCACAGAGTGTCGTTAGTAGCCGCATTTTGATTTAACCTCATGCCAATTGCCCTTTGTTAGGTGGTCACGGACGGCTTCAGTGCGGAAAAAGCGACGGCAAACTCGGCTGAGATGAGGGCGCTCCAGGCTGGTGATGTTTCCTACAAGGAGGAGAGTGCCGCGACAGCGGCTAGAGCTCGAGTTGAGCTCGATGGAGTGTCGGCAGAAAAAAGCGTAGCAGCCGCACGAGTAAGTTGTATTATTCAATTATTCCATCTTAAATTGATTTTAACTGTCACGTGGCATAAGTAGAGTGCAGATACGAGAATCAATTTCAATTCGAGTAGAATTTCTCGGCACGAGTGTCTTGGTGGGGTAGGCGGTCGATAGAGAAAACCACCCTTGACGTTATTTGCCTCAGTTGTGGTCGCGCTCAATAGTAAAACACAGTCTACAATGGGTCAAAGACTCTCGAAAATCTCTAGATTTCCATTTTCAAACTTTAATTCAAGTTCAAATAATTCCCGAACCTCGCCACAATTTATAAATCATCAAAAAGTACGGGGAAAAAAAAATTTATCTAATCCTTAAAATATCTAAAAAATAATTTCTTGGTTTTTAGTAATATATTAAATACTGTGTGTTTGTAAAATTAAATGCTTCCGCGTCATAGATTTAAGTGGAATACTTATAATATATCTATTCGTGTCTCTCTTCCTATTTCACTCAGTTTCTCACACGTTGGCACGCTCTATAATTGATAATCGCGCGCGCACACGACTACCGATCATCATCAATGTCTCAAAGTCAGTTGGCACCCGGTATCTCACAGATAATGAGTGTTCCCTGGCCAGTTAATCGGAAAATCTATCACAATCCAGCCGCGATATATTTCTCAGTGGGTTTTTTTACAATTTTTATTCTCTTAGCTATTTAAAATATGTGTGAAAAAAAAAAAACACGTAAATATTTCTCTGCCATTCACGCATACTCTTCATTTATATTTAGAATATACAAGTTCAATGCGCGTGCACGTGTGCCTGTGTATTTTTTTTTAATCACATACCATCTCTGAACGAGGCTATTGTGTATATACAAATTTCTCTTTCAATCTTGAATTTAATTAGCATAAAATTCTATGATTTTAGGAGCAACGCAGCCTAAAAGCCGGCGATCTTTCGCACAAGGAGCGCAATGATGTCGCAGCATCGAGTATGAAACTGCAAAGCGATTCATTTAGTTCTGAGAAGGTAAATTGCAAATATATAAAGTGGTCTTTTCAAATCTTATCGACATTCCTCTTTAGTATATACATTGTAAAGAGATATGATGTCAAGTGCTGTGTGTGTGTGTGTGTGCGACAAATGCTGTCGTTTTTACTCGAATAGACTTAGTAACAATGTATCTAATATAATTATATATTAGATAATAATTAAATTGTCATTTGAAGAGCTCTGCTGCAGTGTATGCAATTGAGCTCTCCAGCTCAGAAAAATCTGTTTGGCCATACTTCAACTATTTAGATTGACCGCGAATGAATAAAGATGTTGTTTTGCAAAAGAAATTCCATTACTATAGAGTTGGCAGTTGTTTGTGAGCTTTAATTCTTCCCTCTCTGCCACAATTTTTCGAGCCTTTCACTCGATTATATATCTACATAGCCAATCGTATTCTTTGAGTTTCTTCAGTTTGCCACGAGACACTGCCAGGGCATGTGAATTTAATTTAAATATGTTACGCAAATGGAGTTTGGATTCACAAATGATTGAGGTGTCTTTTATATAAGTAACAAGGCAATAAATCAAATATTTAATATTTTTGTTCTTGTCTTTGCAGAAGGCCATGGCAGCTCAACAACAGTCAAAAACCGTCACGTCTTCCGGCACGTACAATCATGAGAAACACATGGCCTCAACCTACGAGGGAAGCATTAAATTTGCGTCGAAAGGTGTGACATCCAAGTCATCCATGTTGGTGGCAGCATCGAAAGTAAATCAAATGATGAACGGGAATAAACCAACATCACAGGAGCTACTGTCGCTGCCTCTCGATGATTTGGATCATCTCTGTGTGACATCAAACTCGCAGGATGTTGAGCGGGCCCGGGTGAAGTACTTAAATTTACTTGGGAATTTTGTGGAACGCCTAAAGGCACCGGAAGCCAGAAATACAAGCGAGGCCGCTCTTTTGCTCGATAAAGTCAACGATATCATCACAAAATCCTGGGCAGTGCCGACTCATGGGCATGAATTGGGCTACACGCTGTGCAATAATTTAAGAGTCGGTGGTGGTCTGGATCTGCTAATATCCAATTGTGTTTCTGACAATGCTGAGCTTCAATTTTCCTCAGCACGTCTTTTGGAGCAGTGTTTAATCACGGAAAATCGTGCCCACGTTGTTGATCACGGGCTGGAAAAGGTTGTGAGTGTAGCGTGTAAAAAAACAAATTCTGTAGCACACGCTCGTGTTGGCACGGGCATTCTTGAGCATCTATTTAAAAATGACGAGGAAACTTGCACAGCCGTTTTGCGTCTGGGTGGGCTGGAGTCGGTGTTGTTTGAGTGTCGACAGAATGACGTTGAGATTTTGCGTCACTGTGCCGGAGCTCTGGCAAATCTTGCGCTCTACGGTGGCACCGAGAATCAAGAGGCCATGAGCAAGCAAAAAGCTCCGATGTGGCTGTTTCCCCTGGCCTTCCACAACGACGATAACATCAAGTACTATGCCTGCCTGGCTCTGGCCGTGCTGGTGGCCAACAAGGAAATTGAGGCGGCCGTCCAGGCCTCTGAGGCATTAAATCTCATCGAGCCCTTTGTCACTGGTCACAATCCTCACGAATTTGCAAAATCTAATCAAGCACATGCTCACGGACAGGCGAAAAATTGGCTCGCACATCTCGTGCCAGTTCTCAGTTCAAAACGCGAAGAGGCGCGAAACCTTGCGGCCTTTCATTTTTGCATGGAAGCCGGGATAAAAAAGCAACAGGGCAATACGGAGATTTTTCGAGAAATTGGCGCGATAGAACCGCTAAAAAAAGTGGCGAGTTGTCCTAATGCTGTGGCCTCACGCTATGCCGCACAAGCTCTGCGAATAATGGGCGAAGATGTGCCACATAAATTGAGCCAACAGGTGCCTCTGTGGTCCATTGAGGACGTTCGAGAGTGGGTTAAGCAAATCGGCTTTGCGGATTATGCTGAGAATTTCGTTGAGAGTCGAGTAGATGGTGATTTATTGCTTCAATTGACTGAGGAAAATTTAACTGATGATATTGGATTGACTAATGGTATTCAACGACGTAGATTTACTCGTGAATTGCAGAATTTAAAAAAAATGGCCGATTACAGTAGTCGTGATGTTGGAAATTTAAATTTATTTTTACAACAAATTGGTCAAGAATTTTCTATTTATACATATAGTATGTTAAATGCCGGTGTTGACAAAGATTGTATTAAAAAAATAACTGAAGATCAATTACTCACTGAGTGCTCTATCACAAATAGTATTCACCGGCTCAGGATACTTGATGCGATTAAAAATATTCATTCATATCAAATTAATGGAATGACTGAGGGAAATGAAATTATAAATAAAAATCTCGATGTTTTTGTTAGTTATCGACGATCTAATGGTTCACAATTGGCCAGTTTGTTAAAAGTTCATTTACAATTACGTGGATTCTCTGTGTTTATTGATGTTGAGAGACTTGAAGCTGGAAAATTTGACAACAATCTTCTACAAAGCATTCGACAAGCCAAACATTTTCTTCTTGTACTCACGCCCAAGGCGTTGGACAGATGTACACAGGACAGCGAGAGCAAGGATTGGGTTCATCGTGAAATTGTTGCTGCTCTACAGTCACACTGTAATATCATTCCGATCATTGATAATTTTCAGTGGCCCGAGCCTGAAGAATTGCCTGAAGATATGCGCGCTGTGTGTCACTTTAATGGCGTTCGCTGGATTCATGACTATCAGGACGCTTGCGTGGACAAATTAGAAAGGTAAATTTACTTTTTAAAGATAAATTCTCTTTCTATTTTTTACCTTATAAATTAATTAATTTCAATTTAATTTAGGTTTATGCGTGGTGAAATTCCGGCAACCTTGAGCAACGTCAGTCGTGGCATTGCCTCAAAGGATGCAACAACTCCGGGCACACCGGGAAGCACAGGCATGCGACATCCTCCAGTTTATCAGACTCAACACAGTAATGATAGCAGCAACTCGATGAATTTAGATTGACTAGATGGCCTGCCCACAGCAATTCCAAGCAGGTAACGTTGGTTTTAACGTGTAAACAAGTAAAATATTCAACATAACATGGACGTTCGAGAGTGGGTTAAGCAAATCGGCTTTGCGGATTATGCTGAGAATTTCGTTGAGAGTCGAGTAGATGGTGATTTATTGCTTCAATTGACTGAGGAAAATTTAACTGATGATATTGGATTGACTAATGGTATTCAACGACGTAGATTTACTCGTGAATTGCAGAATTTAAAAAAAATGGCCGATTACAGTAGTCGTGATGTTGGAAATTTAAATTTATTTTTACAACAAATTGGTCAAGAATTTTCTATTTATACATATAGTATGTTAAATGCCGGTGTTGACAAAGATTGTATTAAAAAAATAACTGAAGATCAATTACTCACTGAGTGCTCTATCACAAATAGTATTCACCGGCTCAGGATACTTGATGCGATTAAAAATATTCATTCATATCAAATTAATGGAATGACTGAGGGAAATGAAATTATAAATAAAAATCTCGATGTTTTTGTTAGTTATCGACGATCTAATGGTTCACAATTGGCCAGTTTGTTAAAAGTTCATTTACAATTACGTGGATTCTCTGTGTTTATTGATGTTGAGAGACTTGAAGCTGGAAAATTTGACAACAATCTTCTACAAAGCATTCGACAAGCCAAACATTTTCTTCTTGTACTCACGCCCAAGGCGTTGGACAGATGTACACAGGACAGCGAGAGCAAGGATTGGGTTCATCGTGAAATTGTTGCTGCTCTACAGTCACACTGTAATATCATTCCGATCATTGATAATTTTCAGTGGCCCGAGCCTGAAGAATTGCCTGAAGATATGCGCGCTGTGTGTCACTTTAATGGCGTTCGCTGGATTCATGACTATCAGGACGCTTGCGTGGACAAATTAGAAAGGTAAATTTACTTTTTAAAGATAAATTCTCTTTCTATTTTTTACCTTATAAATTAATTAATTTCAATTTAATTTAGGTTTATGCGTGGTGAAATTCCGGCAACCTTGAGCAACGTCAGTCGTGGCATTGCCTCAAAGGATGCAACAACTCCGGGCACACCGGGAAGCACAGGCATGCGACATCCTCCAGTTTATCAGACTCAACACAGTAATGATAGCAGCAACTCGATGAATTTAGATTGACTAGATGGCCTGCCCACAGCAATTCCAAGCAGGTAACGTTGGTTTTAACGTGTAAACAAGTAAAATATTCAACATAACACAATATAATTGCAATTTTTTATTCTCTATTCTCATATCTCAATTCTTTATTCTCATAAAATATTTTTTTCATCAATCGCAGCCCCAAAAAGGAGGGTCATTGAGGATCTAAACTAACCAAAAAAAAAAAAAAAGTACGTTTATCAGAATAATCCATTTAATCGTTGTTTTCAATGTTTCATCTGCTATAAATTGAAATTTTAATTTTTTAAAACACTTTTTATATTGATATTATTAGCATTTTTTATGTGTAAAATTTCAAGATATTATTTGCTGATATTCATGATGAATTTTCTGTTGAATTTAGACTGCGAAAATGCTCGGCCCCCGGTTGGCCAATGACCATCGTGCCGTCGGCATCTCGGGTGAAATTTGTGCACACTCATCCGGGCAAGAGTCCAGTACCTCAGAGACCACCGCGACACCCATCATCGCCTTCTAGTCGCTCACGATCACTAGAATTATTGGATCAAACGGAGAGTGTGACGCGAAGGCCATCGCGCAACAGTCCTAAAGCCTCGCCAAGACCGCGTTCTCGAAGTTTTGACGGTTTCCTCGATGACGACAGCTCGTCTTGCCTGCCAGAAGACAATGATCGTTTGACGGTCGCACGAGCTTCTGGCTCGACTGAAGCACCGGGAAATTTGGATCTACGGTTCGACAATGATCTCAAGGAAGATCAAAAGCCGCCCGGGAACGAATCATGTCCTCTGCCTTTGCCAAGACTCAGGCCAAGGCCGTCCAAGTGTAAAATACAAGAGGACAAGAGGCTATCATCATCGGAGGAAGAAACTGGGGGTAATTTTAACTGCTGTGATACAAAAATGTCTTTAAATTTAACGCTTGATGAGGATAAATATTCATTATCAAAAGCTAAAAGCTGTGGTGCAGGATTAGATGAGGATAAATCTGTTGATTATCCAATAAATATGACAGTACAGGGATCTCGACATTCTTTACAATCTGACGACAGAAAACAAAAACAAAATTTTGTTAATAAGTGTGTGAGTAAAATGAGATCTCTTATTAAAAAGTCATAATGTCAATAGAAATTAGATTTAATCATTAGTAAATACTATTATTATTTAAATTTTAATATATTTTTTTTTTAATACAGACAAGAAAATTAAATTTTTTTAACTTGCGAATACAAGAAAAAAAACTGAAAAAATGGCAGCGAGAAGTAAATGCAAAAATAATGTGCCTATAAATATGATGAATTTGACATTGTAATAACGAAAAAAAAAATTTTTTTATCTTGCTACTTCTTCTCATTGTGTACAATTTAAATATTAAATATTACATAGAGCGAGAATTCAGGTGCTTATATATATATAGATATGCATTTTAATATATAAGGTGCTGTTAAAATATTTTAAATATACTGTGTCGATGGATAAAGAGATTGACAGATAAATTTTCCTGACTTGGTGGGAGAAAAATACTGTAGAAATGAAATGTTTTAAAATATTGACAAAAAAGTCTATACTATCACAATTAATCATGAAATAATAAAAAATAAATTTGATTTAATTTAAAATACATAAATAGGTAATAGTTAAGAGAATATACTCGAGCGACTCGTAAATAATTCATATTAAAGTAATTTGTCACTCGTCAAGTCTGGAAATTGAGTGTCTTAGAGAGTTTGTTTGATTTATTGAAGGTAAGTAGTTGTATAAGTGACTTACATTGTTTGATCTTTGTTTGTTTGGTGATAAATTATTCAAATTATACAGGATTTGTATTATCCTGATGATTTCAACGTAGTTGTAGCATGTACAAGCAAAATTTCACAATTTAAACAAAAAGTGTGGTTAGAATATCTGTCAGATTTTTATAAACAAAAATTCACCATAAAAATATCAATATTCCATTATTTAGGTATATATATTCATAAATTATGTTATTAATAAGTATATTTTACATAATTTTTAATTATTTAAGTGATTTACAATGGTTTTCGTGATTAATTTCACTTAATACAACGATATTATTTATTTTATGATTGTAAATAAATTGTAAAACCATGTCAAATAGTCTAATAGTTTAATAAAAAATATTTAATTAATCATAAGTAGTCGTAAATTAATTATTTCTCCCTTAAATAATTAAATTTCAATAAAATTAAACAAGCCTGCCACCTCCTGTAATTTCTGTCTGCCAAGTAAAACCTCTAAAATCGTCGAAAAATTTCACAAAGTATTAGGAACATAGGAGAATAAAAGAGGTCTGTCAAGCAAAAAGATTAAGTTACCATCGAGCGGTAAAATTGTTTTTGAATTTTAGTTCAGTTATTTGCCGACAGATGGCGCCACGGGTATCAAAACATTGAAATTTGAACGAAAATTTTGCTGAAATTGACAAGATGTATTAGGAACATAGGATAGCCGAAGAAGTCGATCAATAATATTTACATGACAGTAACGTCATCTAGTTGTGAAGAGTAAAACTAAAATCAATGTTTTGAATTTTTGTTTAACCATTTACCGACGGATGGTATTGTCGGCTCGAAGATATCAATTTCAACGACGAAAATTTTGCTGAAAAAGACGAGATGTATCAGGAACATAGGATAGCCAAAGAAGTCGATCAATAATATTTACATGTCAGTAACGTCATCTAGCGGTGAAAGTTCGAAACATTTTCAAAAATTTGAATTTTTGTTCGGCCATTTACCGACGGATGGCATTGTCGACTCGAAAATATCAATTTCATGACGAAAATTTTCGTAAAATTGACCACTTGTATTAGGAGTATAGAATGACATAGGAGGTATGCGACAAAAAATTTCGAATTAACTAATAAATATCGAATTTTATTGATAAATACTGCAAAAAAAATACAAAAATTGCTAGAATTAATTACAATAAATTATAAAACATGAAAAATTCATGTTTTTTTTTTATTTTTATCGTTTATTACTTCAAATAATTAACTTCTCGAAATTGTTTATGATGGTATAAGTGTGAAAATTGTTTAAAAAAATGTAATTTTCAACTAATAATGTTATCTTTCGGTAAATCCACGAACTCCAATGGATTTATTACCCCCGCTCACTGCTATATTCGCAATTTCACACTCTAACCTTAACACTTTCCGAGATATTCGCAATAAATAATTTTACCAGTGTGTTTACGTGTGTTAATAATAATTTTTAAATCTTGAACTTGTCAATGTGGCTTACCTCGAGATTTAGGTATTTTTTCCTCTATCCAACTGATCGAAATTAATACAAATTAACAAAACATGATTAATATTTTCTCTTTTAAGCTAGCCATAACCATTAAAATACATATTTTAATAAAATAATTTATTTATACATACAATACATTCGTGTATCGTGTTACAAACGAAATTACACGAAATAACACGAGTTTCGTTCTTCTTATTTTAACTTATTTAAAATTTTTTTTACACAAAGAAATATAAATATAGCTATAAGCGTTAAAATATTTATTTAATCTTTTTTTTTTTCATTTCGTAAATATATCATAATATATTCACTGCATCAATATTTATTCCACAATTAATCAAACTATCATTCCAACTATACAATCGAAGTATGGCAGCGTATAATCAACAGATTCCTCCAATCTATCTAACGAAAAAAAGTTAAAGATATTTTTCCACAACCAATTTTCGGAAATTGGAGACGATCAATCGCTCATAATTCATAAGAAATAGCACCAGCAATAATCTATCCCTTTTAATATCCACAATTAATATCCATTTTCAACGGAAAATAATTTAAACTGGCCATTAAACACACATTCATGCTATAAAAAACACACAAAACAAAAAAATAAAAATAACAATAAATAAAGGATTTGTTCATTCAGGAAGAGATCGGGTAACCTCGTGGCCCCACCACAACTACCATAAAAAAAAAGAAACTATACCTAATAATAAATTTTAAAATTGTCTTTGTCACGCATCGGTCGTGGCTGTGGGCTCGTCATTATCATTTGTGAGTGCGTGTGGCAGCGCTAACTCTCGCGCTTTGGCAGCCCATATTTCATTTTCATCCTGCATTCTGAAAAAAAAAAAAAAAGAATAAATCCATCGGATCAAAGGTTTCTCCATAATTTGCAGGCATTTCAGGAATGCATACCTCTTGGTATTGTCGCTGACGACGCTATCGGGCGTTCCATAAACCGGAGGGTTGGCAAAGGGATCATAATTGAGCTTGGAAAGCATGGGAGCAATGTCAGCCATGTCTCTCATCACGTCCTCCGGAAGATTTCCCACCCATTTCGTGAGAGCCTCCAGATTAACCGGTTTGATAACTTGATCGGACGATCTCTCAACCCTGCAAACAATCAACAATCAATAAACAGCTCAAATAGATGGACAAAAACATGGACAAAAAAAATCTATCTGATTTGATCAACTTTATGGCAAAGTATTTACTTTGATCAATTGAAAATCTATCACAAAATAAAAAAAAAATTGCAACGGAATTTTTTAACAAATTTTGATGCTTTTCAATTGATTTAAAAGGTCGAATGTTTACATTTATTACAATACCATTGTTTTTTCAATTTTTTCGTCATTTTTGACGAAAAAAAACGATGAAAAAATTTTTATGTCGCGTCACAAATTTCGAAAGAATGCACAATAAATAATTTTTTATCTAATTTAATGAAATAAATTGAATTTTTATGATTAATTCTCTTAAGAGTAGATGAAAATTAATATTCCAATCACTTTAAATTAAATTACAATCAAATATCAAACATTCTACCTTTGATCTGACTTTATTTGATCGTATCAATCGAAATAATTAGTTTAATTGAATGAAAATGAGATTGAAATTGACATCTAATTTTTTAGCACATTCTCAATGAAACTTTAACTTTAATTTTTTTAAAAATTTGAAATTTAGTCATTAAATTGAAAATTTAATAATAAAGTTACAAGTTTAGAAATGAAATTAAAAATTTAGAAACTTGGAAATAACTTTAGAATAATGACTATGTACAGACTAGTGATATGCTCTATGGTTTGATTTTATCCCTTATAAAAAACCAATATCTTTCCATTGAAAGGCACAAACGAACGGTCAAACTACAGCATGAGATTGAAAAATCAGATACTTTCAGGTTCAAAACTTCGTAAAGCATACTTTTTTCGTCTATCTAGTTTAAAAAAATTTACTTTGAGAGCGGAACGCCGCCAGGTTTGTTAATAAACTCCTCGTGATGGAGGACGGATTCGTTCCAGGGCACGTCAAGGAACTTGAGGATTTTTTTCATCCAGTTACGGGGATGCAGAACCAACTGCTCGTAGGGCACCATGAGACATCGGTCAGTGCCGACCTCCCTGCACTGCTCGTGCATCAGCGAAATAGCATGATTCCACTTGGTCAAACACTGGCGATAGGACGACAGATCAAAACCGGTGATGGTCACCTAGAAAACCAAGCAATCAGTTACAAAAATCAACTGTACTGGTTGAAAGGTGCAAGTTTGTCTTACCTTGCGCGATATGATAGAGTGCACGGTGGCACGGCCATCTCGCACCATAAATATGAACTTTGCGTTGGGAAAGAGTTCGAGGACGTAGGAACCCATTTTTAACGTGAGTGGATCCTTGTTGCACAGTCTAGGCGCCGGTTCACCGTGTCTGGCAATTACCTCGAGACAGAAAGCTGCAATTGCACTATCCATCACCTGTAAATTCACGAGTTTACGTACTGCACGAATGTATTTAAAGTTTCTCTCATTTGCCAGTCAAATGTTTCTAACCTCTTTGGAGATACCGGCCTCTGCCAGACGCACATTCTCGCGCTCTGACTTCCACCAGTGCGATCGCATTTGTAGAATCCGAGGGATTACTCTTGTTTCCTGGCCGCACCTGCACACAACATTTCCTCAATGAGCACTTGCCAGCAGTATGGCATAAGAAGTTTGTGTGTTTGAATAATGTATGAGGGAGGGCTGCAGTGAATTCTCAGCGTCGAATGAAAATGTCTGGATTTTTTTTTTTTTTCGCTAATTTTTTACCTCACATCCGGATGAGCGTCCAACATTGCTCGCATCAATGTTGTTCCCGATCGTGGAACACCGCCAATAAATATCAATGGCATATTTCTGTCATAGGTGTAGACTTTTTTATCGACTGGTCCTATAATGTATTTCTGAAACAAACAAGACCATAAATTAGACGTTCGATAAGTATGAAATAGGAAAATTTGTATTTTTAAGGCGACGAAGGAAAATTTTTTTTTCTCATATTTTTTAGAGGTTTATTTGTTGATGTTTTGAAAACATTGTAAAGAAATATTTAGAGATATAAGATGCTTAAAGTCAAGATTTTACAAGAGTCACAGTATTGTCTCTTTGATATCGCGATTTTCATAATATTTTTAGTTTTTTTGCAATAAATCGGTAAATATGCAAAATTTTGGAAAATGTCACAGGAGTAAAATTATGACAGGTAAAATTTTCTACAAAAAATGTTAATTAAAATTTTTTCTATCTCCTTTAGTTTATGAGATATTATCAATTTTTGAAAATTAATGTTTTTTAAAATATCTCAAAAATAAAGCAAAATTTCAAAAAAATTTATTCTACATTTTTTTTAGGAAATTAAATTTCTTATTATTTATCTCTAATAATATTTGTTGCTATCTCGGTTATTTACCGAGTTATCGGGGATAAATTGAAAGAAATTAGAAAAACGGTGAAATTTCAAAGGGGTATACCCCTTTGATAATTTGACGAAAAATTTTTTTATTTTTTTTATAATTCAAAAAGATTCTAAAATTTGTTAGAGATACGTTAAAATGTTTTTTATATAAAAAAAAGATTTTTTTCATCCAAAATTTTGGACTATTTTTATTTTCCAAGTAGTATAACCAATTTTACGTCAGCCGAAAAAGATATCTTTTGTTATTAAGTTGATAACTCGATAACTAAGCTAGATAACAAAAAATATCATAAGAATCACATAATTTGGAATTGAATTCTCTACAAAAAATATAAAACAACTTTTTTTGATATTTTATTTCATTTTCGAGATATTTAAAAAAATGAGAATTTTCACAAATCCACAATATATCAAAAAAGGAAATACTTACAAAAAAATTTATTTCATACTTTTTGTAGATAATTAAACCTTCAATCATTTACCATAAATAACATTTTCCGCTATCATGCTTAGACATCGAGTTATCGTCAAAAAACGAACAAAAACACTGCGATATTTCCAAATCGCTCATTAAAAAATTTTCCAATCAACTTCCGGAATATTTTCACTCGAATAAACGTGTGTAATTCTATGTTTGCGTTACTAGGACACGTCTGACAGTGTTTCCAGTGGGATTCTGCAGATTTAGCTGCACTCTCCTATGACAAATCCACGAGGTGGATAAACACGTAGTATCATCCAACTCTTGCTTCAACTTGGACACACTATTTTTCCCCCCTGGGGTATAAAAATAATCTTAATAAGAAAGTTTGCAGAGTGCAATCGTAAAAAAAACTTCAATAGATTTGATGTTTCAGACAGTTGTTTCTACAACGCGCGTTATTCTCAATGACATACTTGAAACTATCTTGAGATTTCAAAGAAAAAATTCAACTTGAATTGTTCTTTTCTTTCCAATTGGAAAAAATCTTTTTTCTCCCTTCTCCTATCGTTGCAATTGAATTTGGGATATTTAAAAATGCATTTAAAAAAAAAGAGAGAATGAGAAATTTTTGTGGGAAAATTTTCTTATCTTGTATATATTTTGTTGCTATATGACTTAGTCTATCGCTCTACGTGCTCGCTCGTGCGCGATAAGACCACGGTGTGTTTCGCCCGTTAATCATCCGATGAATCGATTCTATCGAGAGCATAAAGTGCAGGATTTCGTGACTGTGATGAGAAATGTCGAGTGCATGATAATACCGTCAGTATCCATCAATAAAAATCTACTTTATGATCTATATTATTTGGAAACGCAAAGTTTTTGATCATAAAAGCGAAAAAGAATTTTTTTTAATCTGGTGGTTCTAATGTCGATTAATTCATTATAGAAAATATAAATAGGTTTAAGTTTTTACTTGGATAATTTAATTATGAAAAGTCTTGTTTTATGTTGACATTTTTTCTGGCATTCTTGAATTTTAAACTAGTCCAAACGCTGCAGATTGTAAACTCAAGGTGAAATGTGCTACTCACATGTCACTTAAAGTGAATTTCAAAGTTTCCATCAGAGAAAAAAATTTATTTAGTTTTTGTCTTTGAAATCTCGCACAGAAAATCACGTCGAAAGGGAGTATAAGATTTTTTTTTGCGTTAACTGTTTGATAATTCAGTAAATAAGGGAGATAACAAAAAATATTATATAGAACTCCAACGACAGAGAATTTAATTATCTACAAAAAAAAATGGAGAATATTTTTTTTCTTCTTTGCTTTCAAGATATTTTGAAAAATGAGAATTTAAAAAAAATCCAAAATATCTTAAAAACTAAAAGAGATATAGAAAAATTTTATAAAGATTTTTTGTAGACAATTTTATCCTTAATCATCTACTTATTATAACAATTTTTAATGTCTCCTTTATTTATCAAGTTATCGTCAATAAACGAAAAAAAAAATCATCCTTGAAAAATTTGGGCAGACAAAAAAAAACTTCATATCATTTAAAACACGAACTAAAAGACGTCAAATTTATCTTGAATAACAGAATAATAAATTTTTCAGAAAAAAAAAAATAAAATAAATAACTTTTCACGTAATTTTCAGATAAATAACCACATTATTCTCAATTCCACAATCATTAGTGTGTTTAATAATGATTTTCTTTCACCTCCAGCAGCATAATGTGCATCCAAGTAATTTTCCGATTTTCTTTATGTTATGTAGACGTACAAAAAAAAAATATAGCGGATGATAAATTTGGCTGTTTTATCTTATGATTAATGAATGAAAAAAAAAAAAATTCAGAGAGAATGATGAAAGATGCGAAGAGCATAAAAATATTTTACAATTAGAATTATATTTACCTGACTGTCTAAAATAAAAATAACAAGGCCTTTTGAATATTATTTTCATCAATCAGATGGACAAAAACACAAACACATTAATTAAATACCGCATATTCAGTTGAAAATTATATTTCACCGTTCTCTCTGCTCAAAAATATGTGTATATTTTTTTTCTCATCCTTTTCTATTCACTTTTTACGTTTCTGCCACTTGTCTGCAAGCGAGGAAACCACGCGGGAAATGAAATGAGCGATTTATCTCAACGAGTGGTGGTGGTGGTGGTGGTGGTGGCGACGAGAGAAAGAGCACAGAGAGAGAGAGAGAGAGAGAGAGATTTGCAACGACACAATTTCATATTTCTCCTCGTTTCTGTCCCTTTACAAGAAATTTTCATGCCCTACTTATTATTATTTCCCACTCTGTGTGCCATTGCTCGTGCAATTTCCTTTGTTGTTTCACATCCCGCCGTTATTTTGGCCCTTGACAACGTAAAAAAACACATCACATATTGGAGAAAGAAAGAAAGACAGTGCAAACTTCAATGAAGTCCGCAACAGAGCGGAATTTCGTATGTCCGTATAACCACAAAACAACTGACAGTAAAATTGCTTTTTTTAAAAAAGAGGGTGTTTTTCAATAGAAAAAATAAGAAGTCGATTGATTGCAAATTTTTCAGAAAGAAAAATCAATAGGTTAATTGAGTTAGATATCTTTTGGAAACATTGAAATTTCAACTATAGAGTTATCGTTTTCAAGATCTTAGGGGCCCAACGACAGAGGTGTTCACGTGACAAAAAAAGTCTCGACTGCTAACGAGGTAGCCTGCGACGCCAAGTGTCGCATCAAGGGCTGTCTTATTGGCACAATTTTACTCGATGCCTGGTTAGAACGACAAGCAGCGTGAAATTATAATTGAGGATCAAGAGGATATAAGTAGAAGAGTGGAAATTGATGTCAAGTCTCTACTCTTGATGATGTGCAAGACTTTGCAATTAAGTTACCATCAATTTTCCCCAGTGTTGACACTTTGAAAAACTTTATCAATCAATTTTCATTCAAGAAAGCCACGATTATCATCAACTAAAAAATTTCCAAGTGACTGACAGACATGTAAAATAATGTCACTGGACATTTGAACTCCTTGACGTATGGCAAGGAAAAGTCAGGAGCTAATTAAGTTCCATGCCTTGCCACTTTTTTTGCTCTTTTTTCAGCTCAACTTTAGTACTGAGTATTAAAAAAAAAAAAAAACAAACAAAACAAAACAAAAGTGAAAAAACTTGTGCAAGAGGATTTTATCCGCGTTTGTTAACGCTCCCTCAACATCAAACAATGAATTTTTTCCGTGCTTTGTATCACTAAAAAATCCATGCAAGCGAGAAAAACGACGGTATTAAATTATAATATAGAATATAAAAAAAATTTACCATCAAAGATAATGATTATTTTTTTTTTTTCCTTTTTTTTATAGGGTGTTGGCTGTTCTATGTCACCATGTCGACGAGGACGACGTGAATGTTGACGGGATTTATTGGACTGGTGTTGAAGCCAAAAATAGAGCGTCAGAAGTCGCGAGGAAGATATTGAAGGAATGTCTTGAATATGGAAAACGTGAGAGAACGTGAATGAAAAATCTCTGTCGCGTCATTAAGCAACGATTGAAGGATGCCTTTGAGGGATGCAAAGCGAATAAAAACGACTAGTTGACGTAATGAATCGTGAAATTATGAGAAAAATGATGAAAATACTAATGAAAAGTAAGCTTTCGCATGATTAATGTCACGTCAGGTTGTTAATGTCAAGGACATATTTTGCGTCACCGATGCCAAAAGGGCATATATGTTGAAAAAAATCTTAAAATTAATAACTACTAAGTATTATCTATGTTTTATGTATTTTATAACATATCTAGAAGAAGTTTTGAAACATTTAATTGAAATGAAAATTTTCTTTTGTATTTTTTTTTTCAGTTTTTTAGCGATAACTCGATAAATAAATAGAATCTCAAAAAATTTTACTTTTATGAAATAATTTGAAGTTAAATTTCCTACAAAAAATGTTAAATAAAATTTTTTTTATCTCTCTCACTTATTGAAAAATTATTGATTTTAAAAAATTTTTATTTTTCAAAAAATCTCGAAAACGCGATGAAATTTTCAAAAAATCTATTCAACATTTTTTGTAGATAATTAAATTTTCTATCATTTATCTTGAGTGATATTTTTTCTTATCATGCTCTTTTACGGTGTTATCGCGAATTTTAGGTCAAAATGACCCTGTACTACTATAGTGAAAAGATTGCCAATGGGTTCGTCTTGGGATCGATTGGACAAATGTCGGATGGTAGGGTAAAGAATGGATGGTGAATTCCTGGTGAGCGTTTCCATTTTGCTACCAACGGAACAATAAAGATGGCAGAGTCGACTATTGCCACTCGGCAAAGGGGATGCTTCTTACACGCATTATCGGGAATTTTATTGCAGTGCTTAGGACAGTTGGCAAGCAATAATTCACGGCCAATCTCCATCCAACTGTGTTTTAGAACATATTAGATTTGTTTTTTTCGTCGATTTATCGGGGAAAATAGTTGTAGAAAAGGAAAATTTTGTTTTTGTTTGTTTTTTTTTTTTTTCTGCGGACGATATACTCATGAGCATAATGATTAATATTAATTGTGATAATTTACCTCTTTAGCTAGCATCATTGCCGATGATTGGTCTTTAGTGCCACATATAATTCCCAGCTCGTAGAGGACGAAAATAAAAAGGAGGCCGAGGAAACATAGAATAGGGCCCCGCCGGGCTCCTCGATATGGCAGCAGTGACATCGTTTTTGCCTGGAACGGCTGTCCCACGCTTTACCTCATCTGTAACAAAATAATAGTAATCTCGATTAATTTTAAATATTTTTTCATTATTTTATAACGAGGCTAGATCTTGACTAGAATTTTTTGTAACGAGTTTATAGGGAATTAAATTGTCTACAAAAAAATTTTAAGTCCAGATTTGTGAGTTTTCCAAGGAAGTATTCCTCAAAAAATTTTACAAGAAGCAAAACTTTTTTTTTCTCCAACTAAACATGACTTAAATTATCTCAAGAATTAAATACTTTTCAAAAAAAAGTCAAGAAAATTCATGAAATACTTATTTAAACCACAAAAAAAAAATTGAATTCCACACGGCACTTACAGAGAAAGAAAAAAACACTCGTACTGTCCAATATTTATACTTGCAAATAGCATATACTTCCGAGGTAAGTTAGTAGTAATTCAATGAATTTCTTATCAGACCTCTTACTATATAAATTATAAAATTCCAGTAGGGCGTTTTCAGTAACTATTTAACTCAAGGTGATAGCAAAATACCTGACCGAAGCATCGCATTGCGAATAAGCGGATATTTTTTCGAAGCTCTTGACACGTGAACTAAATTGGATGTTCGAGCAGACGAGTGGTATTGCTTATGCATTCGAAAAAAAAAGATACAGCGTGGTCCAACACGTTGGACCTTGGTCCCATGGGCTCTCAGTGATTCAAATAGCATGCAAATTGCGTGCAACTTGGATCTCTCGTTCAGAATATAACTGCAAGGACGCTAGCAATGCCATAAAACCTCGGTGACACTTTGTATTACACTGTTGCCCGTGAATATAACAAGTCGCGACGCTTTTACGAGCGTCTATAGCCTCGTAAATTTAGGATTATTGTCCAAATGAGACTGGCAAGCTAGGAAATATGCTCAGATTTTACTCTTTGATTCCAGCTATTAAATTTTTTCAATAAGTACCCCTCGAATAAATCCAATTAAATGATAACATCAAAAAATATTTTTTACACCCCATAAATTCTTCAAAAACTTTTCACACATTTGAGCAATTTTACCTAACAATCAGCATTTCTCACACGATGAGGGAAATAATATTCACTGGACGTCAAGATAGATATTTTGAGGCAAATAATCTCTAATGACACATTGATTAATCGCTTCAGATAAGCTTGAAACATTCTTCGGAGAAACACGTCTCTGTACTATGTCACTCAAGCACGCGTTGCCCCTTCTAAAAGCAATTACTGCCAGGTGATTATACCAACACCAAACTCATTCTCGATGGTTCACCAACTAACCGACAAAATTTATGGAAATTTCATCGTTCAATTGGAACAATAGATTTCTTTAAAAAACCGAAGACTACAATCGAAACATATGAATAGATAAAAATCAAAATAGAAAATCTTTTAAAGTGTAGCACTGTTTTGGGAAAATAATTATGAAAAATAGTGTTAAATTTTTTGCTTCGAGATAAAAATTTTTCTATAGTTGCATTGGAGTCTAAAGAGCCCTCAAAAAAATATTCAAAAATATTAGCAACCCTCTGGCGTCCTTTTGAACTATCACACAGCCAGTGAGTATATAATTCAAAATTCATCAATGATCCAATGATTATTTTATTAGATAAATGATAGAAAAACCCGAGTTCTAGTTTAATTATTAAAGTTTCTGAATAAAACAGGAACAATTTGTGCGGTTTCCACTGGCAAACAGTTTGCCCACTCTCAACGGTAAATTTTGTCTGAATGTTTGTAGAAGTGAATCGAGTCCAGAGTGATAAATTGAGCATGAATTGCATGCGTTTTTGGTGAAATAAATGAGAGGGAGTGTGTGTAGATAGAACGCAGAATATCAACTGAAGCGTGAAGGTATTATCGACAATGTATTTCCAGACACGCCTGCCCGCGAATGATTAACCTTTATCTCGTTGAACCACACGATTAACATCGGTGTAGAGCGCCGAAAAAAAAAATTCTTGATTAACACTGTTGGTAATTTATCCAAGCAAGGGTTGTAGGTGCTTTCAGCGCCAGTTTCATCCAAGTACACCGTGCACTGCCTAGCCATGAACGCGATGAAAGATGTTGGCACAATCACCACATATTGCCATCCCCCAGGACGACGACAAGTTTCCACCCTTGCTCTAATGCCTCTCGAGTACATGTGTCTGTGTCCTCTGGGGTCTTTTGTTAGTTTCCGTTTTCGTGGCCGCACAAGGCGATGCTTTTCTTCTTTTGTCCCTGGCTGTAGACTCTTTGCCATCAGCCATTGTCTCTGTGCACTGCGGCTCTCTCGCACACAAAAGCCCAGATCGATTCTCGTGATAAACCTCGCTATATCGGCTTGTTGCTGATGTTTTCGATTTTTTTTTTTTTTTTTCGTTGTTTATTTTTCTTCTTGAGGAAGTAAAACTTGGTTTTTTGCTGATGCATTTTTTTATTTTTTTTTCTATTTATTTTCTTGTGTTTGATGTGAAACTAGAGGTTTTGATGTCGATAATGGAACTTTTTGCAGTTGAAATTGCGAGATTTAAGTTTGGATTCTTACTTCAAAGACTTTTTGTACATATATACTGATGATCAAAAGTTTTCCTATGGAAAATCAGGGTATATAGAGTGTTATCATTCAATCGCTAATTACACAGGTGACAATGAAGAGTGAGAATATCTTCTTTGAAAACTTGATTATCCGTTTCTACGATGGATTTAAGTCTCGGAACAACTTCTTCGGACGTAATTAAGGGTTTTATTGACCCAGCAAAGACGTAAAACTTTTTATCTTTTTTTTTTTTTTTCTTATATCATTTGATCATCACAAAAGTGAATTTACAGACTCTAATTTTTAAATTTAATATTTTTTAAAGAAATTTCAATCATAAAAAAAGAACTAAAAACAATTAATTTAAAGCTAATAAAGTTTTAATTTCATCGCTTAAAGATCATAAAAGGATTAAAAACAATTTTAAAAAGTTGGCTAATAATTTTTTTTCAATAATAAAAAGATGAAATAAACTTTAATTTCCAATGCTAAACCTTTGAAAAAAAAGCATCAATAAAGTTTATTATTTGCTAAGTCTAAATGAAAAAAAAAAAATCTAATTAATAAAAAAGTCTTCATGTTTCTTCACAAGACAATTAGTGTTTTTAATCTTCTGCCAAAGTTTCGAATAAAAAAAAAATTAAAAAACTTGGTGGAAAACTTTCTTCTTCCTCAACTGGAATACTAATTTCCCAATTCCCACAGTGCGAAACAAAGGACTTTGTGGTCTAATTGGGTTTATTTTCGCGTGCTGTAGGCAATTTGAATCGCAGGTGCGAGATATCTTGTCATTCGCAGACTCGCACGAGTTTCAATATAATACAAAAGCTCAGAATTAATTTTTTTTCTAGCCTAAAAATTCTTCTTAAAGTCAACTATAACCGGCTCATAATTTCACTCTGTCTGCTATATGTTCGAACCAATAACGACGACGACGAAAAAAAGAATTTTTTTTTTCCACCCCAAAGGAAAATATTCACGTTTCATCAGGTAAATTGTTAATGAAAAATCAATAACTCGACAAATTACTGATGAAAAAATGCAAAAAAAAAGTTGCGAGATTTTTCAGTCATTTTCCAATGCTTTTGATGTGTTGCCGGGATTGTAGAGGGTGGGAAAGAATTTTTTTTTCCACTTGCAGAAGACTTGCAAGGCCATCGCGAGTGTTTTCAATGAATGGAGGCCTCAATGAGGCTGACAATGAGGTCGTTCGAGGGCTATTGAACCAATTTCCGATAGCTTTTGAAATTTTTTTCGTGTAGTTTTTTTTTTCGATAGTTCGCAGGGAGTATTTAATAGCGAGATTGGCGAATGAAATGCCAGGAACGTTGGAGCGCTGGATGTAAATTGAGATTCCAGGCAGGAGGAAAGCTTCGTTTTGGCTGGCGTTGCTCGAATCCCGTGCGTGTCCAATATCCCATGCAAGTTCCAACCTCGGCAGCCATATGCAGGCATGCGTGGATCGGTAGAGAAAGGGAAATCGAGGGAGAAAGGATCGACAATGCATGTAGGGTGACTGGGATTAGAATTAATGGAGTACTAAACTTTCATAGCTTCCCTCGACTCTCTGGGATTTGGATTATTATTATTGCGACTTCGATCGTTCTGTTCACGGCTGTATAATCCGATATTTTATCATACTTACTGATTTTTCGGGAAAAATTTTTCTCCCTAACATCAAATTTTAACAAAAAATTTTTTTCATATTAATGTGATAAAAAAATTATTTATCACTATCAAATATTTGTAGTGATAAAATTTTCTTATTATGAGGTTTTATAATACTTAAAATTAAATTTTATTTCCATCGTTTTCACGTGTGGTGTTTTACTTGGAGCAAACTTAAAATGAAAGAAGAAAAAAAGCGCACAAGATTGAATTCTCGAGCGTCAAACAATAGTATTTTTCTCAAACAAAAAAAAAGAAGAAAAAAACGAGAGTCCTTCAAAGGACCTCGACGACTTTTCTCAAGATACTCCACCCCCATGCCATCATGTTGAATGACATGACAAAGAAAAATTCCAGCTTGGCCGTACCAGTGAAGTATTCGCACACTCGAGAAAAATACTCTCTCTTGGCTACATCGAAGCACTATGACGCTACTTCCGGGTAAAAACTGCAGGGTGTATTCACAAGTAGATTTCACGACAAAGCATCCACGACCTTTACATTTGCATATACCCCACACGAAAAAAATCCAATTTTTTTTACCTTTACAATTTTTCCCCTTCTATATACACACATCAGTTATTCTTCTATTCAACTTGTTTTTCATCATGTTTTACTTTTTAATATATGAAGACGAAAAGAAATATACCCACTTACAAAATAATATGAAGAAAAAAATTTAACAATGAAAAAAAAAAACTTAATTGCCTAAAAAATCCCCAAGTAAAAAAAAATACAGAATTTCTTTATGTTAGTGATTTAACTATATATAGAATAATCTTGTATATAAAATGCATGAAAGCCTTTAACACAGAAATAACGACGAGAGGAAAAAAAAATCGAGTGATGAGAAGAAATGAAGAATAGAGAGAAATATATAAAAAGAATAAATAACAGACATTAAAAGTCTTAAGGGAGGGAAAAAATATATATAAATGAATAAAACGAGCATTAAAAGGATTAAGAAATGATTGCGACAACTTGAGGAAAGAAATAAGAAATAAAAAAAGCTCTAAAGGCAAGTTTGTAAGCCAATTTTTAAGTAAATAAATCGACTTGAAAAAATTTTCCAAGGTAAAAATAAGTCTGTCAATAATTTTACCAAGTATTTGTCGAGAAACATATTAGAAACGTGCTAAGATTTCTGAGAACCATCCACCTCACGTATTTTGAGTTTGACGACGAGCTTTTGGCCTTTGAAATTGGTCCTAACATCGAAAAACAGTTTGCAGTGTGGCACAAAATGCCAGAAAATTTGTCAATTTATTTACCACAAGTGTTGTCACATTCAAATTTAAGTAAATAAATTTTTTCTCTCACATAAAAAGTTGAGTGATTGTAAGTACTGAAAATAATTTTAAACCTATTTTTTCTTCAATCTAAAGTATTACCCGACCGACAAAAGACGATTAAATATATATCAAAGTATAAACTTTAAGTATATTTGCCGTGGGGAAAAAGTTTATAAATTTTTCGAATAAATTTACAGCTTTAAAGCCCTTAATAACGATTTTACGACCCTACATTGAGCTCTTAGAGGTAATTTCGTATTTTTTTTTAACATCATATACCGCTAAATCATTATTATTATGATTTTAAAGCTTAAACTTTTCAATATGAATTGTTTATTAACAAATTGAGCTTGCAAATTTAAATTTGTTTCGCATAAATCATGTAAAATAACAAAAATTTGGAGATTTTAACTTTTTAATGCATACGTTTGAAGCTTACAAATTGAATTAAAAAAAAAAAATAAAATATTCATTTTAAATTGAAAAAATTAGGTTAATAATTTTTTTATATTAATTTAAAAGTTGAAAAAAAATGTTTAAATAAAAAAATCAACGTATAAAAATTTTTTATAATAATAAATTGAATTGAAAGATTTTTTCCTTTTTCTTTTGATGAAAAAATATAATATTTTACACATGTATGAAAAGTGAAAATGAAGAATATAAATGTGTAAATATAAAATTTAAATTTATAAAGTTTCGGTTTTATTTCTCACTCTATTTCACTCTCATTTCCGATGATATTTTTCCCTCAAGTTTACAAATCCCATCTGCAAAACTTGGCCGGCAAGGCGAGGTTTTTCGCCGAGTTTTAGTTTGACCGTGGATATAAACGAGTTGTCAAGCGCGAAAAATATAGGGCATATATAGATGAAAACCTCGAGGAATAAGAAATAGTCAATATAGTAATAAGACAAGAAAAAAAAACGAACATGAGAATAATCGAAGCTACAAATCATAAAGAAAAATGTAATTGACAGAGACGTACACACACAAATAAATAGTTGTGTTTAAAGCCAATAAATAAAGCTCAATGTATCAGTGCGCGAAAGTTTCTCACTTTCTTTATACATACTGCAGCGCTTCCGCGACATTTTTCCCTCAACTTTCATCCATAAATCCTTTCTACCCTCTGTCGCAGCCAAACGGCGTCTCTGATACCCGGGGACTCAGCGGCGATTTACGCGTCGCGACTGTCTGGCGGAAAAAATCCGTGATCATCATCATCATCCACTCATGCCAGCTAACAGTGTGGTCAGTTATCGCAACTCGTGTCATTAATTCACGTCACTACAATTTCAAGAGTGCTTCTATAATTTTTTTAATACTTGAAAAATCACTGTAAATTGAGAGATTTTGTTGAAAATTGTTAAAAAGTTTTTCAACAATGAGCTTCTATATGATTTTTGCGGAAAAAAAAATTTTTTTTTTTGTGAAATTTTTCTCAAGGGGTACCCCTTGAAATTTTGCAATTTTCTTGATTTTTTTTTGTTTTTTGATTATAACTCGGTAACTATACGTGATAACGAAAAATGTTATGAAAACAAAATTATTGAGGGTGTAATTATCTACAAAAAATGTCGAATTAATTTTTTTGTAACTATATTATTTTTTGAGATATTATCGATTTTTGAAAATTTTTATTTTTCAAAATATCTCAATAACGACAAAAAATATCAAAAAAAATTATTATTTATTTCTTGTAGGATATTCAATTCTCTATCATTTCACTTTAATGACATTTTTCATTATCTTTCGTTGTTGCCATGTTATCAGCAAAAATCAGAAAAAAAAACACAAAAATGTAGAAATATACTCTTGAAATTTCTCAAAAAAAAAAATTTTTTTTTTCAACACAAAAATTTTCTTTCAAACGCGACATCCATCATAACACATGATGAAACTTTTTTATATTCCATTTTTCATCCCTAATTCACTTATAACAAAAATCCCCAAATGTAAGCTCACACAAGTTGAAATACAAAAAGAGCAAAAAAAATAATCCCTAAAAGCTGTAATACGAGTTTCTAAAATTCGTGAATTCATCATAACATCCATTAAACATATTTACCACTCTAAAAAAATGGAATTATCATGGTATAAAAATAAAGCTGCAGTAGGTGGAAAAAATTGGGTGAGAGAAGGTGAACACTAATGTCGTGCGATCGACGAATATTAAATTATGCTTGACCGAGCACAACCCGATGTTCGAGACGAGCCAGGGCGAGAGAGGAAAGTTTGTTTGCCTCCTCAAAGTGTCGAAGCTACACCCCCCATCTCAATCTCCTGTCGCCTCTTGAACTCGAAAGTTGCCGCAGGTCACCGATATCAACCAGTAGTAATTAATTAAACCTGAATATCCTTGAATCTCTGACAGGGTCAACAAAGAGCAAGGAAATTTCGTCCAGATAAAGCTGGCATTAACATCAGCAGTGGGGGTAAAAGCAACAGAATACACCCCCTCCCGTCTCGTATGTGCACACGATAATTCCTCTAATTTTGGTACAGCAACGGGTAAAAGCTCTTGAGCTTGCCAATCGGATAATCGGTTGTCGAGTGCAGTCACGGGCTTGCACAAAGAGAGGAGGGATATAAACGTTATCGATTTCCCTATAGCCAAATGTGTCGCCCTGAAAATTTTTTCTGTATCTATATATAATCTAATTTACATCATTTTATATGAGAAAAAAAAATTGTTTTCAACTTGATAGAATATGAAAATTTTGTTTAATTTTAATTAATGGCAAAGGATTCTTTGCGTAAAGTTTGTTATTATATTTATATATTTTTTTTTTTGCATGAACTTTGTGTTGTCGGGCATTTAATGAGAAGTTGACACAGTAATGGCGTATAATCTCAAAAAGGTGACACGCACATTAAATATGCAATTTCGTATTGCTTAAAAGACCCATTTACCATATTTTCTCGTGAAAACTTCATTCCTTTGAAGCTTTTATAATAAATTAAAGGACTTGGAATTAATTTTTTTTAATAATAAAAATAATTACATTTTATGCAGAGTTGAAAGAAAATTATAAATGATTTTATTTTATGGCGGTATTATTAGACTTTTTGATTAAAGATTATTCAATGTCGTTATTTCTTTTGAATGAATTTTAGAAATTTTTTGACAATTATTTAGTTTTAATTTTGAAAAAATTTTAAGGATTAAATGATTTTGTCTCTTTTTTAAATAATAAAATTATCGTAAAAAAATTGTTAAATGAAGATAATTTCAATTAAAAAACCATTTTTTCCATGACATCAAGATTTTATAGCTAGTGTATATTTTAATATAGCTAGTGATAAAAAAAATTTGTTTTTCATTATAAATAAAAAAAAAAATCATAAACTTTAAATTGTCAAATTTATATTTGACAATGATTTTACATTTAATAATGTAAAAAAGAATTTTTGTCAAATTTATATTTGACAATGATTTTACATTTAATAATGTAAAAAAGAATTTTTGCAATGGTTTAAAAAATTTTTTACTAGATATAAAAATAATCTGACAATGCAATGCGATATATCTGGAGAAAATAATCAACGTAGGATCATCATACAATACTAGAGATGAGTATCAACGAATTGATTGTGTGCTCCATTGGCAATTCACACGAAAAGCGGCGCAGCGATTGCAATTGAGACCGGACTGACTGTGCCACAACCGTTTAAACCGGCCGAGTGTTAATGAATAATTCAAAACGCTCATTTGCATAGACGCAAACAAACTTCAGTAGCGTCCCTAGGCGCGTTTGGCTAATGGTCCGCCTGTTGAAAAAAATCCGACATCCGGCGGGAAAGCAATTAAGGAGCCATCATCAGGCTCTCTCGTGTCAATTTTATTTTTTTATACGTATGTTTACATTTGAAAAAGTGTTAAAGACACGGCAAATATATATTGACAAGACACGTATACGTGCGCAACATCCGCGAAAGCACTCTCGTGAGGCGAGCGAGCGACCCAGTAGGGCGCATCGCACTCAAGTCCATAGGCTTTGAATCACATAAACGAGTACGATCACGTAGGCACGTGGTGCTGGTCCGTTCACGCTATCTACAAACGTAATTACATGAATACAGATGACAGCGCCACGTCAACGGTCACTACTGCCGCCTTTTTCAAACTGTCAATGAACTTTTCCACTCAGTCATGCTTGGAAAATTAAATATTCTGTTGATTGACGTGTGGAAATATTTTTTTTCCCCGTCCATCTCTCAATATAAGTGAATTTATTTGTTTGTTTTGTCATTTACACAAACAGACAAGTGAAATAATAAAAACATAATGACAGAATAAAATCTAAATCAAACGACACTACAGACACTTTTTTACTCATCCTCAACATGTTAACTATTTCGTCAATCATCTAAATTGTAGGGTAGCTCTCCAGAAAAACTATTCTTATATTTGAAAACATCATTATCATCCAATTTTATCGTCCAAACTTTCGATAAATCAACTGCAATAAGTCTCAGAGCAATAAAGGCACCAAAATCTCCGGATTGTCTGATAACTATCTCAAAACCAACTGATGCTATTGGTGGATCAGTTTCAACTGGCTGCGTATCAAAAAATGGAACTGTACTTTGACCAACATCCTTTCGGTGACTGCTAGCACTGAAAACTAGCTCTTTATTTGGGTTTGAGATCGTATAACTAATTGGTGCACGCAGAGGGTCATCTAAATCTGCAGTATTATAGGCTTTTCTGAAAGAAAAACCGTTTAAGATAACTTATTAATCTTAATTTACATTGTTTTATTAATAAGCTCGCATACCTTCGTTGATTATAATATTGTTGTGACTTTTTAATATCTTGCGGTGTTACCCACTTTACTTCAAGCGTGTCAAGTATTCCAGTTTTGTAATCATACTTCGTAGCTAAAAATTCGATTTGTAAAATTTTAGATCCAAGAAATGGTTTCCTATATGGTGCATGATTCCATCGAACACCTGTCATCACCCAACCATCATCTACACTTATTTCATCCAAATTTAAATACTTGTCTATTCCATCTACAAATGCAAAATCTGTTCCTCGCTTCATTTTCCTCCACCTTGATTTTCCTCTGTCATGGTAATCAAATGATCCACCAGTAACATTAGCATCATAGCGCATTTCTTCAGTTTCTTTCCAAGCAACAGTAGACGGATCAATGCGACCATTACTCAACAATTTACCCTCCTTTATTTGCAGTTGTATCATTTGATTAGCCTCGATTATTCTAATTCCAGCTACAACCCTATACAAAACAGACACTGATAATAAATAAGAAAAATTCATGTACATACAAATTATGTTTCCAAAAATTATGCCTACATGTTGTTATGAATTTTGGCAATTTGTGGACGGAAACTGATAGAACGAATAGCAGGTGAATCCTTGTCTATTTCAGTGCATACGCAGGCACACACAGAGCACTCCCATTTATCCTTTGCAAAGTTTTTTGCTATTTGTCGCATTCCTGATACACCGTTCGATTCACACTTTTTTCCAACGTGACCGTAGGGAGATCCTTCAAAAGATTGATACCAAAGATATCTCCTCTCATAGTCAGCTGGCTAATGATTACAATAATTTTTAGAATATCTTTGTAAGTGTTTAAATAGAGAAAATATTACCATTTCACAGATAGCAACTGAATTAATCGTCTTGCAATTATTTAAATGCCCTCTGCATGGTCTTTTAGCACAGTAATTAGTCTGATTGGTGCAGGTATTTGTCCGACGCCAACGTACATCCTCACAAATAGTAGTGCATTGCTCAGTGCCCTGAATGTCGCTAACATTAATAACTATGTCTTGGAGAAATTGGGAAAATGAGGTATACGTTTCTATAGTAGAAAAAAACAAAAATCAAGTATTTTTAATATAACATCAAAAATAACATGAAAGATGAGACGGATATTAGCCAGATATAAATACCGGGTGTTCTTATTTTTGCGTCGCATGTTTCAACTTTTGTTGATATATTGGACATTGCAATTCTAATGGCCAACATGGATTCAGCAATTGAAAGAACCACTCGAGCTTCAGCCTTGTCATATGCCGATTTATCTGTTGCTATAATTTAATTAACCGTAAATTTTTGTTTTAAAAAAAATTGTTTCATCATACGTACATTTAGTGTTGATAGCTTTAAATGTATTTCCATAAAGATTCATGATGAATCCTTCAATTTGATAGCGCATAAGTATTTGAAAAAAATAATGCAGACGTTGCTGAATTGACATTTTATAACCACATTGATTTTCAACACTTACTTCCTAAAAGAAATACATTTACAATATATACAAGTATTGAATAGATAATATTTTGATAATTTACCGATATGTTTTTGGAAATTCGATAAAGATAACTGGAATTTCTCAAAGACTTTGGCTCAATTATGAGAGAATAAACTTTATCTAGTGTTTCAAGTAATTCACCATTTTCAGTCGTTGCACTAATCCAATTTTTAAATTTATCATCATTTAAAGATGTTGTATTATTTGAAAAATCCTTACACTCGTCGTATAATTTGTCAATTTTTTTAATTTGCTCATTAAGATTTTGCAATTCTTCATCAATATGAGCTGATGTTGTTTTATCAGTTTCATACTTTTGATATGACTTAATCATTTTAAAAAAATAATCTATAGAACTGGAATTTTGTGTAAAAGTCTCAATATTTTGGACAGTTTGTCTCATTCTTTTCAATGCATCAGAAAGCGCGCTGTTACTATTTAGAAACTTGAGATTATCGATTTCTGTATTTACGGTTTCTTTTGCAAAATCGACAATAGTTTTAATTTCAAATGGATCCAACAACTTAGAATTAACCATGAATAGTGGCATCAATATTATTGTAAATACAATTTGAAACATATTGTTATAGATATTTGACCGACTAAAATAAAGTGTATACAATATAGCAACTCACTGACGATTATTTTATTCCGCTTTAATTTATATTCCAACCTGTAATTGCTTTATGAAAATACCTTTAATTGTTCTAATTATCAGTTTAATTCTTGACTTTGAGATAACCTTTGTAGAAAAATACATTTAATCTAAGTTGCGAAATATATAATATGCGATGTAATTATATTCAACTATTAAAATTATTATGTTATTATTAAAAAAGGAATTAAAAAAAAAACAATTATCATCAATTTTCAATAAAAAACAATTATTTTTTCTTATTGTTTATTCGAGAAATTTTTATTTTTTAAGGCCAGAACCTTTTAGCAACGACTAACTCATCTTTAAAAATTTTTTCCCTCTAATACACCCTTTTAGCAGGGGTGGAAAAATCCGTTAATGTTTTAATTATAAACTTAATCAATGAAAATATTCGTTAAATATTTTTATTTGCATATTTATACGGATTTTCCGGACAAATACTTGCACAATGTTAAATTCACTTGCAAAAATATCTATCTATGACTAGCTAGAGGTATAATATATTCTATAAGACTTAAATGTTAATTAATTTGAATAGAAGACGTTGGGAAACAGCTCGAGGAGAACAAGGACGCTGACTCAATTATCCAAAAGCTTGCTTCAAGGTGAATAATAATCTACAGAAAATAATTGTGTTGCAATTACTGCTGACTGCAATTCGCCAAACTTGTATTTGTCCCATTCCCACCCCCTTTATACCCACCAAACATAAAATATATTTCGTTCACCGAATGGAAACAATTTTCGAGCAAAAGCATTTCTCTCTCACTCACATGTATATCGCCCAACACCAGGTGTTGCGATTTTTTTTTCAACCACCCACAGGAATAATAATAGTCGAAAGACGTGTTGGAGGGATTCAACAGTGTGGGGATTAATTTATGCTGAAGTAGAGCACATTTTTTGCCCATGGAAAATGTAAAAGAGATCGTATAAAGCTCAGCGAATATAAATTTTTCTCATTCGCGCCACCACTGGAATATGTATCCGCAATGAGGACGACGCGTCACCAGGATATATATCCGTTAAAAAAAAAAAAAAAATACACTGAAAATTCGAAAGGCGAGAGCAGACGAAAAAAAAAGCTTCATCAAAGGTAATGTCCCGAAAAAAAAAAATACAACTGATTTTTCGGATCTCCAATACGTGACATGGCTGCTTCATCCCCTTGAAGAGACATTCAACCAGTGAAAAAGAAAATGTCAAAGCTAAAAAAAAATTATTTTCAAGATAATTTTCTACTTACTCGTCAATTCATTAAAAAATGGAATAAAAAATGAACGTAATAATTCATATAAAAAGTAAATTAAATTACTCCCTGTGAAAAAAAAAAAATAAAAAGACAGGAAGAGGATAAGATGTGTATATATATAAAGAGATATACTTGACTTTCTTTACGAGCAGTGAGAGGAAATAAAAAAAAAAGTTTAAGGAAAAATGCCATATAAATTTTCATCTTTCTTGCGGTAATTTAATTACTCTTCCTCTCAACTTAAATATATATCCTCAAATGTATATAATATATATAATGTGCTCATTCCCTTGCGTCCTTGTTCCCTGCACTGACCCGTTTTATTTTATTCATAGGAACATAAAGAAAGAAAAAATATAGAAAAAAAAATCCCACACAATTAAGCTTAACTTTTTACTTTTTGTCCAATTATAGTAAATTTTTGCATATTAAGTCCTGAAACAGCATCTTTACACGCGTCGACGAATGCAGAACAAGCCGCAGAATATGAAATTCAAGAGTTCAAGTATATTATTATTGTTGTTTGTCAAATTCAACAAAAAAAAAACTTCAACAACAATAAATTCAATGATAACAGCAATTCTACGTCTAACAACTTTGAAAACACCTGCAAAAACAATCTATTCGACCTTAAAAACCCAGAACTTTAAACATAAAAATTTTCAAAACACGTTTAACAACAATAAAATTGACTGCAACAACTTTAACAGTAACTAATCAAACTATCAAAACTATTTTAACAGCATATACAATTTAAACTCTAACAATACATATTAAAAACAACTTCAAAAACAATTTCAGCCATGAAAACAGCTTTAACGCGATGATGAATTTAATTTAAAACAAAAAACAATCATCAACTACAATGGATTTATGATCAATAGTGACTAAAATATAATTTAAAAAAAGAATCCTTTAAAAACACTTTTAATCAACCTGTCAAATGCTAAAAAAAAATTTTTTCACAACTAAAAAATTTCCTATTTCATTTAAAAACAAAAAAAAATCTGTTGGGTATAATTTCTCGACATGTAGCGAGTTTGAGAGATAGGACAATGTATAAAGGATAAATTCGAATGAGGGTTAAATGAGTTTGCAACACTATATAGTAGAGTGTGCGAGGGATAAAACTATAAAATGGGAAATTTGCATCTTTATTGAACGCACATTGGATGGCAAGATGGAGTGGTAATATTTTGTTTTTTTTTTTTGTTCCCAGACGACGATGCGTGTGATAAATCTAGTAAATGTAATTTTTCATTTAGACAAAACTGGGACAGCTAGGAGGGGCGAGGTGATAACGGATGAGAGGTTTGCAGGGGGCATTGTGCGTGAAACCACGAATATTTCCCAGGGGCTGCGTGACGTTCGTTAGAAATACTATACCCAGGAGAAATATGCAATTGAATAGTTAATTCTGGTCACACAGGTTTCAGGTTCATGTGTGCCAATGAACACGAGAGTTACTGTGGGCCTGTTATATTGGAACGTAATAAACTTAATTAACTATACACAAAATGCAATTTCCCAGAAATGTTGAGAAATTGTCCCAATACAACTTTTATATTTTCGATAAAAATAAAATATTAAATAATTAATTTACTATTTTTTTCAATTTATTTTTAATATTTATACCTTTGAATAACAAAAAAAAGTGAGATTTAAGAGAGCAGATTTGTTTTTTTGAATAAAAATCCTCTGTATATATATGAAATAGATGTTTTGTATGCATATTGATATGTTTCCATCATTTTTTTTTCCAGATTATTTTATATGAAAACTTCGAAACAATGGTAAAAAAATATTATACCATCACAAACTGAATTTTTCAAATATTTATTTTATTATTTTTTGCAATATCTGTATATATATGTAGATGAGAGGTAAAAGTCAAATAGGAAGTTGAGAATTCCTTTTTCTTGTTTTTCTTTTTTATTGGAAAAACCTCGAATACACGAGAGTTATATAAATTTTATATATACAAAACCTTTTTTATCACTTGATAAAAATTCACAAGCAAAAAAAAAAACTGTGTGCAAGTTTTTTTAATTCAAAAAATAAAAAATTTCTCATACTTCTCAAAACACGAATATTATAATTTTTTACTATCCCAATTAATTCCATAAGAAACATATCTAACCACTCCATAACAGCAACAAAAAACAATCCTTTAAAATATAAAATTCACCAACATAAAAAAATAATTTTATGTCAATAAAACTTTTTAATTAACCAATAGTCATCTGCAGATAAGTTATCGAAATACTCATCAATCACCATTAAACTTTGAATTTCAAGTTTCCACAGGAACTTTGGCCTATATCATTAGTTTCACTTCCGTTAGGTGCGGTGACAGGCCGCAGTAGAAGCGAGGAAATACGCAGGAAGTGACGCAAACAACAATCAACCTAATTAAATTGTCACTGCCCTATAGCCCAGAGATATCAATCGATTTTTAAGTAGCAGAAAAAAATTCCAGATACCTTGAAAAAAAGTTCTCGGGCAATAAATAAAATTTTATTCTACCCTCAATGACGTGAAACACACGCTATACAGCCTCTTTTATCCATGAACGACGCGCTACGTGGCGGTAGATTGGAGCAGCCTAGAGAAACCGCCGACGGCGCGCGCGAGTGTTTCATTTCCGAGATGAAAATGGCAGTATCGCGACGGCAGAGTAGGGATGATGATGAGGAGCGTGCAGAGAATGTTAACTGTCACTCTAGCTTGCACGACTACTACTGGTTTCTTCCTCCTGCACTTCTCCCGCACACACGCCTGTCATTTGCAACAAGCGAGAGGTCTACTATACGCACTAATACCACTCGCATAAACTGCAATGCTCGCATCACAAGTGGCATTCCAATCGCTGCACTACTGATGCTTCCCAGGCAAAACCGAGCTATTTTATTCCTTCAAATTGACAGACGAAATTCCAATTAAATACCATTTAGCCCCACCGAGCTTTTGCACGCCCTTATATTGAATTTCAAAAAAATTTTATTTATCAAACACTTTTCTTCCTTAAATATCCTTAAATACCTGAAATATAACATACTAGCAGGTGTACTTATTATTTTATAAAAGTTTTTTTGTAGCTAATATAGTTAAAAACGACGTCACGGTGTTGCTGAATTATTTTTCTGTTTTTACCATTATAATTCTCTGTAAAGACAATTTTTTAAAAGATCTAGTAGAGGGGTTTCACACTCTGAATTTCGTCCTATATATTTAATCGTCGAAAACTTGGTGAAAAGAAGAACTAACGAGAAATAGATTTGGACAGAAATGGTGTATTTTTCAAGAATTTTCACTGCAATCCTGAGGCGTTCTATAGGAACTCTCTCTCAAGGGACGAAAAAGATTTTAATATAAAGATTTTCCTCAAGGCGAGCTGGATGAAAAAAAGGAATTTTAATCAAAATTTAATTAAAATTAACGTGTGAATTTAAAGGGAAGTAATTGAAGGTGTTTTAGGCAGTTTGGAAAATGAGAGAGGGCGCAGGTGTTCAGTTTTTCTCTTATATCACAGACACGAGGTAGTGAAACAAGAGAATTCAGTGTTACCTGCTCCCCTCTTATTTACCTAGCGATTGATTTATTTTTATTTTTTCTCCCACGTTCGTTAATTAAAGCCGTGAGTATATTTGTCTATTCCCCCGGCACTGTATTTTTTCTTCATACCCCGTGGATCTCTCTATATGACACTTTTATTTATTTATTTTTGTTTTATTTATTTTAACTCGTTTCATCCACTTCGATTTTGTTCCAATGCCAATATACTCAGCAGAGTCACCAGTGTAGAGAACGCGATTTGATTCGACCCATTGGATTTTCCAATTTCGACCAAATAACAACAACAAAAATCTAATTTTAATATAAATTAAATTTTTAATTTCCTACGTGACAAATGAGAAAAAAAGAAAATCTCGATTTTCCACTCAAACTTGAACTTTTTCACGATACCCTTTTTCAGACCATTACTGCATTGAATTTTAATACTTGTACACAACACTTTAAGTCATAAAATCTTTATTTAACCTTTTACTCTCGCTTTGCGAGCTATAAACACAAGTACTAAATCAAGATTACGTGATGAGACAATTTTTATTTAATTTACGAAATGTAAATTTTTTATTTTATGGATATTAGAATCGATCTGATAAATTCTTCAGCTAACTTAAGATATTCCGGAATATTCTAGCTACTTATCTAAAATTCCTACGAAATACCGCAGAATTTCGAGAAGTACAGAAGCAACAAATTTCTCATCGAAACAAAAATTAACTGGATGAAATTTCATTTAATTGAATATTTTAATTTTTGACAAAAAACTTTTTTTTTACAATTTACTATTTAAAATAAAATATCTAAGTATACTTATAGGAAAAGTTTAAAGGCGTTAGAATTTAAAAAAAAATTGTTTTCCCTGTTTATCGGTCAACCATTTTTCACTAATATTAAAGTTCCATGAAGGAGTGTATTTGACTCATAAAAATCAAATTCATTAAACATCAATGGTATAGAAATTTTTTTTATATTATCCACCTAAATAAATTTATGTTTCAAGTCACGAAAAATTGCTTCAAACTTTTCAGATAAATTGAATTTTTACATTGTATATGCCGAAAGAGCAGTGAGCAATAAATGCACTCACGGAAGAAAGTCACAAGCAGGAGCATTGGTCAAGCGATAACGAGAATACGCGGTCATGTGGACAAAAAAAAATCAAGAATAAAAAGTGGCAAAGTCGTTTTCTCGATCGTAAAGGCACGGATAAACTCACCCTCTCTGAGTTTAAAGAAGTTAAAAAAAATAATCCAAGGCGAGCCATCAAGAAGTTTGGAATAAAACATTTCGTCAAGGTTTAGCAGAATACAGAGTTACAGCAAATTCAAATTAAAAAAAAAAAATTCAATCTCTTCCACTTCAACACATTTATTATTTTTTCCCTCATTACTTCAATGACGAATAAATAAATGAATAAATAATTGTTCATGCATAACGAGAATAGCAAGTTAAAAAAAAAATTTAATGGGTTTTCAAGAGGGTAAAAATATACGCGAAAAAAATCTATATATATATATATATATTTTTTGTAATTAAAAAAAATAATTGTGTGTAAAGTGCAGCAGTTTCCTGGCGGTTTTACACGGGTAATAATTACTCGCTCTGGGTTTATTCAACGTTCTGCCACACGGATCAAATATCCCGCACTATAAGCAGCACAGCTGCAACAGCAAATATTGTGTTGTGAGCTTTCGCCGTGATTACTATACGAAATTGTAATTTTGGTTATGAATATATTTGCACAGACGCAATTTCGGACGTTAGCTAACAATGTCCTGCTTGAAACATTATTCATATTTTATAATATTTCTCTCAAATGTATTATAAATTAAACAAGTTGAATTAACTTATGGATATAAATGATGGTTTTGATAGTCAGAGCTTCATCAAAATTGAAATATCTTCATTTAAATTTAAATTTTTCCGTGAAAAAAATTTATCCATATTTTTCTCTTTTGTAAAAACATAATTTACATATATTCACATTAAAATTTGTATATTGATGTATGCAATATACTTTTTTAGTGCAATAAAAATCACTATAATAATTTATTCGTTTTTTAATCAAAAGTTTATCGATAAAAAACTGAACGTTTGCTAGGTCATTGAATGACCAATAAATTAACTATAACAATACTTTTTGCTATTATTTTATATATATTATAAATTTTTAGTCAAGATAACTTCACCATGTTAAAAACAATTTTTTGGAGAACATTTCATACATTTGATTTTTTTTTTGTTTAATATCGAGAGAAAGAAAAATTCTCCGTTGAAATATTTACAATTTTTAACGAACGTAGGTGAATTGTGTTTGGAAGGAAAAAGAAAATATGGAATGTCTATATCATAAAACATTTGCGCACCGGCTATACTACCACTTATTCAACAATATCAAAGTGTATTCGTGAATTTCACACCGATCCCCGCGTCGTGTACACTCGAAATATTAAATTCTGAAATGGAAACATTATAGAAAAATTTTTTATGCAATCTACAACGAAAAAAAAAAATCAAATATTGAATTTGCTGAAAAAGCATAAAAATTAATTATGTTATTTTTTTAAAATAAATATTTAACTAAAAAAATATTTCAAATGACTGTCGACAAATTAAAATTCATAAAAGACTGAAAATATATACCCAAGACTAATTTCAATGCTGCGCACATCAGAACTTCAACTCACTAAACTCACACTATGAGTTTGCGCGTTTTGCATTAATTGGATTCATAATTCATGTCGATTTCAGCACCGTCCGGCCATGCCCTATAAATTACTACGACAGTCTATTAACTGTAATCTCATCTTACAATCTTACACACCACCTTATATCTCACCAAACAAAAAAATCCTCAACTAATTTCTATCTCAAAGGGAAATAAAAAAAATTTTCCCCTGCGAAATACCGTGCTTAAGCGTATCGAAAACTCACTCCAGTATATACCTAAGCCCAACTATATATACATCAACAAGGGGGCGCGATTCACCCCGTACATGAACTAATTTTAGTACATAAAATCCATTTATCCCCGGGCCGTACGTGAAACTTGGTCGGAGGGCGGTTTTTCCAGGTGAAAAGTTCCGGAAAAATATTTACACGCTTGGGGTGAAACAAAGGGTTGGATATCGCCTTTTTGCACACCCTCAACCAGCGCACAATATCCACACTAAAATCCACTGATAAATGTGAATTTGTATTATTCTCATTCAATAAACTCACCCTATATATAATCCATAAAAATTCCTGAGTAAAATGAAAATAAAAAATTTATCCACCATCCACGCATGCTAAAGCGCATTCGTTTGATTTTTTTTTTCACCAAGTTTTCCCCATTGTCTTCAAGCCTCGAGACCCTCATTAATCTGAGAAACTCTTCCATCCGTCTAATTCTATACTTGTCGTGATTTTTCCTAAAGCTTTTATCCAACTAGTTTAACAATTAGAAAAAAAAATTGTTTTTTTCCAAAGATCAAAAGAACAATTGACAACATAAAAACCAACTAAAGAGACTATTTAAATTGATATTTTAGTTTAAAAAAAAATTTTTTTATCTGTTAATTAAATATTTGAGTGTCTGTTGTATTTTCCGAGTGTAGTGTGTCTTCAGGGATTCTTAAGAGGAGTAGAGAGCGATGCATTAGTGGTGAGAGGCTTTGCTTGTGAGACTAAAAGCAGAGATGTGAGACAAAAGCTCGTGGATTCGCAGCAGTTCTTCAAGGTTCTACTGAAGAAGAAGAAGAGAAGGTTCAGAAGGATTCTTCTCGTTTATTCCATGTATTTCCGTCTTATTTCAGTCTGCTTGCAATTCAGACAATTCCCCTACACCCGCAGTAACACATCCCCTACAAATGGATGATACCATTTTCGCTGCAGCTGCACTACTCATCGCACGAGCCACGTGGGAAATCTTGAGATGCGCCAATCCACCAAAAAAATATACATACGATAAAGTTACAGGTAAAAATTATATAAATAAATAACACACTGACAAGCATGAAAATATTGCGAAATCAGGTGAACTTTGATAAATTTGGTTACAAAATTACTTGGATTATTTGAAAAATAATTTCATTATGTTTGAAGATTTATTAAAACACTGGTATAAGATTTAGCCACCTGACAATACGTGTCTTATTCAAATAATAGCGGTTGTGTTTCTTACTCGAGGCTAGATCTCAAATGAATTCGCGAGACGTCGTTTCTCTCAAGTTGAACCAAGTCGCGCGCATAAAGCCCTGAGGCAACTTGCTCACACGTAGTTTCTACAAGATGAAAAGGAAACTCTAATCCACCTATGGACACACAGGCATATAGATATATATACGTATATACAACAAACACTGAGAAAACACCTTCCATGACCTAAAACTCTGCCACAAAAGCACAACTAACTTCAGAAAATACACTCAAAAAATGAGAAATCTTGAAAAAAATAAATAATTGTGCATAAAATCAAAATAATAACAATCTAATAGTACAAAAAAAATTTTATTTCAGTACAAATCTTTAATATTTTTTCTAGATAACAATAGATCAAATTTTACCAAAAATTATTTTCAAGGAATTGAAAAAAATATATTATATAGTGATAAACTTATTTGGGGTTAAAAGAATCTTATTAGATCACTGGAAAAGAACTGATGCGATAGACTATCAAATCAAGTATCAAATCAAGTCTAGGGAACGAAAAAAAAAAAATTGATTTTCTCACACCCTAATTCTCTACCTAATTTCATATCACCGAGAAAAATATCTTCAATTTTCCGCCTTGATTTTTATTATAAATTCAATTTTCCCCAACAATACCCACATCCTGCCAAAAAAAAAAAACCAAGCTAAATAAATATTTCAATTTTTTATAAAATACTTTTAAAACTAGTAGGCAAATAAAATCGGACATTAATAACCAAGAGAGGGAAGTTCACCTCGAGATGTTCGGAGAATTGGCTCGAAAAGTACGACTCAAATGACACATCCAGACTGGGAAATGAGTGAGAACATGGATATTCGACAGTGGTTGCCAAGAACTATTGGAATAAGCGTGTCTCAGCCACAAAAGGAGCTAGAAAACCATTTTCCACGTAATATTTCTGGTATTCATCAACTGAAATACTCTTAATATATCCTAAATTCAAAAATAATCGCGTCTATCTTGGTATATCAACCACGCGTATAAGGGCACATACAAACATAACGATGCAGATACCGATATTTGCATTTCCATAACGCCACGAGCGACCATTCAATTCTCAATGCACGCACACGCATAGCCTCAATCTACCTTTGTTCTCTAACATAAAAGTAACTTCTGCAGGGTGCTGCCACGTGACAAGCATCGGCTGCAAATATTGGTCAGCAGTTAACATCATAATGTAAACACACACGCGATTTTTTTATTTATTAATACCATCTTACTATGATGAATGACTTATGTTTTACATCTAGCAAAACATAAACGACGATTTCTAGTGTGGAACAGTTTTACAAGGTTCGCTAATTTTTTTTTTCCGCACACATTATGTCAATATAGTCAAAAAGAACATTTTACCATCGAAATAAAATTTTTTCATCACATGCGGAGAGTTGTGTGTTGACGGTAAATTTAGTTGTAAAGTTGAAGGTTCAATTAAAGTTTGTTTCAAATTTGACAAGCTATTGTATTGAGAGAAAATTGTATTGTCAACGAGAATTAAATTAATGTATATGTATATATGAAGATTACAGCAAAGAGGATGGATAAAGTTTGCGTGCGAACTATTTTCCCAATCGAAGCCTTAGACACAAAGGCAAATAACCTCCAACAGAAGCATCACATGTATTAGAGGAAGTGCAGAGTAACTAAATTTCTCAACTTTGCTTATTATGTTGTTCGTTGTTAAGTTGCGAAGGTTCTTCGTATATATACAGAGTGTATGAGTAACTTGAGCTTAGAGTATACAATGGATGAAGAGTCATTGTTGAGACGAAGCATCATCTGAATGATATAGCCGGTTTAAAAACACAAAACAACTATTCAAAAACTTTTTCACTGATAAACTATAATAATATATGGTTGAAAAAAATATTAGAGGCCATAATTTAATAATAAAAATTCATCTTGATAAAAGAATTAATTTAAAAAAAATTTTTCAAGAGGAAATCATAAAAAAATAATTTTTTTCGTGATTTATATAGTTTTTTTCCACTAACTTGATAAATAATTAAGAATTTTATAGTAATTAAATAACTGATAGTTTAATAATCTACAAAAACTTTTTGATAAAATTTTTTGTAGCTCTCTTAGTTTTAAAGATATTACTTGATTTTTCAAAATTTTGATTTTTAACAATATCTCAAAAACTAATGAAAATATTAAAAAAATTTATTCTACATTTGTTGTAAAGAATTTAATTCTCAATTATACAACTCTTATAACATTTTTTGAAATCTCGCTTAATTATCGAGTTATTAGTAGAAAACAAAAAAAAACTGACTTTTCGTCTGACGTAAAGTAGCTTATACTACTTAGAAAATAAAAGTCGCCTGAAATTTCAAATAAATTGCAACTTTCCTTTAATAAAAAAATTTTTTAACGCTTCTTTAATACTATAATAATATTTAAATGATAAAAAATACTGCGATAACAAGGAGGTCATGATAAAAAAAAAAAAAACATTTTGATGTCTGGCAGAATATAACAATTGGCAAGGACAGTTGAAGCGTCTTGGAAAATGGCCGAGACCCAGAGTTGACGACAAGGACTCCACGTAATTGAATTCACTGGCAAAGAGATTCTCATATACATATATATACCTACACACAAGAAGAAGGAAGTATGCAGTGATGGGCACCAACGTAAAAGCTCAAAAAAAAATTAAACTACACGAACTGGAGAGAGTTGCATCTACATTTTCCAACGTACCTCACTAACAATTGAATATTCAGGCTCGAGGATAGATTAAAATTCAAAAGACGACGACATCACCACGCTAGTCACGTGTATATACTCAAGTATATAGAATATTCCTATAAAAAAAAGCTTGACGAAGAAAAAAGTTTTCATCCGTTAAAAAAACGTCAAACTGTGGCGAATAATTACATTGGCCTAGGATCTAATTTACAAGGATGGAGGTGAAAGTTGAAAAAAAAAATCAACTTTTTTATGAGGATCTAAAAAGTTGGATAAAAGTTGGGTTTGTATGATGGAATAGAGTTGGAGTTCTTGTTGAGCCACGGTTTGTCCAAAATTTAATTGGCCAAGTAAGCGCGTTTTAAGCGTATAGAAGCATATGCGTCTAACCGCATATCTAGTGACCATTCACAAACTTTCAACGATGTACATGATTTTCATATGGAAATTAACAACGTAAGTATTATTCATTTAATTAAATAATACTTGATAAAACATTTACATAATATTTCTCTGTATGTAGAATAAATTTTGTGAGACTTAGTTGAGAATAAAAAAAATTTTCAAAGTGTCATGTGTTACGCACAATTAATTCCTCACCCAAAAAAGCTGCAACTAGGTCTAGATAAAAAACAAAGAAGAAAACAGCGGGAAAGTTCGTTACCGAGGTGAAGAATGTTTGAAGAAGACGATAGAAGGTTTATTTGAGAATGACTGAAATGAATGTTTGTTCTCCAGACAAAGACGTCTCGTTTCTTACCGATTGATTGCCCACTCAACTCGGCCCTACACACGCACACTCACTTTATATCCATATATAGAGTGGACAAACTCCCCCTAATACCTGGGAAAAAAACTTGAGCTAAAATAAAGCTCGAGAAAGAAACAACAAGCAGAAGAGGAATAAAAAAAAATAGAAAAACTTTTACCTCTGTGTGATGGCACATCTGTAATTTTCGTAAAATTTATCATGAAAATAAATGTAAAGAAGGAGAATAAACATAGACAACTGTCTGTTGGCAAGACGAGAAAGCTTGTGCAGCTTCTCAGGAGGATAACATCCGTACTGAAAAGAAGACCCTTGAGCTTTTCACCAAAGATGTTTACTCCTGAGCTGAGAAGAGCTTTTCCTGTTTCACAACCGTAAAATATCACTTCATACTCAGCAGGGACATTGGCAACGTCCACAGTAAGCATGTAAACTTGCACTTGGCAGGGCTGAAACACTGGTTGCAACATGCATCTGACTGCTACAAGATGATTCCACACGGAAAACACGAGTATCTATCTTGGATTTTCGAGGTGACAGGCGATCTAGGGGATGAATTCAATGACTTGAAAACAATGATATGAGTCTATCAGAAGCCTCAGAGGAAACAGAGAGATATAGAGGAGCATTATGCATTATGTATGAGTACCCAGACACAGTTGTATCGATATTGGATACTATGCCTCCTGTATCCGCGTGTTATAGCTCTCAGAGCTTTGGCTTTGCACAATCTCAGTGATATTCTAGACACGTATGAAAATGCAGACGTGGGTGACACGCGCCGTTTGACAATGTGCTTAAGAAGTGAATTCCCATTGACGTTCAGACCCATATTAATCTCGTTTTTTTGTCTCTAAACCCGAAATTTATGACAAATAATTATGTAACATCGTAAAAACACGATCCAACTAATTTACAATGATATAATTATTGGGGGACGCAGTGAAAAAAGTGAATTTTATCGACAATTCTATAAAATAAACCAAAGCTTATAATCGACTGTTTTCACGATGTTCAGTGTTGAGTTCTTAAACTGTTAATACATAAATCAAATATTTTTTTCATGGAAAATAATTCTACCTAGCAGTGCGTGGATAACAGTGTTCCAACGATTCGCAGGTCATACAGAGAAATATTCATTGACGCATGAAAACAATAGTCGGCGATATAGATTTGTGTGACAGCAACATATCCCACAAACTGGGACATGCGAAGGTAACACATGAATGAATTTCATTTGTCATTCGAATAGTGGTAAATCTGATTCATCTGCTTGGGCACTGATTACAAGCTTTGAATCTAGAATTTGCCTGCAAGGGATTATTCAACAACAACGTGAATTAACTGTTCAGCAGATGTGGGCATTAGGCTATATCCGTGTTATCTTCGCTCGTTACAACAACCAACGAGTAATCCAGCCCATTGAATGGGCCTTTTAATTATCCTAAAACAGCCATTACTGGCTAGTATTAGTGGTTACTCACCTTCAGGACAGTCCGCCAATTAACAGCCACTCAATCTCGTAACCTGCAATCAAACAGTGCAAAATTATAATATATAATAATTACTGTAATGTTGTATAATTATACTTAAAATATATATGCGTTTGAATGATATATTTTAGAATTTTTTTCAGCGAGCGAGCTCGTGTGATTATCTTGCCCAACGGTGCTAGGGTCACTTATTGTACCGAACAATGTGGGTGCCAGGCCAATGTTTCCCCAAGTACGTTCTTTATAGCAACCCTGGAGAAGCGAGTGCAACGGACAGCCAGTTTATTCGATCGCCTCTCACTAACTCTGTACAATGCAGCATTAACTTCAATGGTAATTAATTTTTATCCTGAATTTTTTCAACTACAAATAATTTCAAAGCCAAACAAAAATTTTTATTCATGAAAAAAAAAACGTATATAGTCGGAAAAAAAATTTTCAATCAAGTAAAATTTTCAGAGCGAGTACTTTTTTTTTTCATTCATAAAGAAAAAAATTTATCCAACGAATTTTTTGATCGAATTGAATACATTGAATTGTATGAAGCTAAAAAATTGAAAAAAATATTTTTCCTGATCTAGCTTATTTTTTTTAATTAAAAAACACTTTTTCATCATTTATTATGTCATATTATGAAAGATTAAAAAAAAATTCAGAGTGTCTAGCATGTGAAATAATTTGAAAAATAAGCAATTCATTCGCCTGAAAAATATTTTAGGTGATTCAATTTATGTGACAACTGAAAATAGAAGAAAAAAAATTTTTTTTACTTGAAATTGACTACTTGTAGAGATTGTGATAGAAATATATTTCTATGATAATATACGGTAATTAATTGAGCGGATTTAATGAAGAAATAAATACCGCATGTTAGTAGTTTTAGTTCATTGTGATGCCACTGCGCCGTGAATTTATTAATCAAGAAGTAAAGCCCTATAGCGGAAATCCCCTAAGCAGCTTTGCACACGCGAGAGCGACTGCCGGAAAATTATGAAGCTTCATTCAAGCGAGATCCGGTATGGATCACACAGCCCCTAAGGCCAAGTCTTCACTTTCTTACCTATATATGTATATGTATCATACAAACTATGGCCCAAGATTACAGAATCTTCCTATAGAGAAGTTTTTGGTTTGCGTTAAAGTTAGTAAAAGTGGGTATGCTATATATATATATGTATATATATCCTGTCAAAAAGCCAATGCACCAAAGTATATAGAAAACTTTTAGCTCAAATTTTACGCCATTAAAGTGAATTATTTAACAATCAACTGGATAAAAACTTGAATTATTTCAAAATTTTTCTTTCGAAACTTTTTATCTATAAATCAATACACAGTTTTTTCCAATAATTATCCTTTTAAAAAAAATAAGAAAATTTATTCAAGGAGAAGATAAGAGGCAGGAAAAATTCTCAATCTCTTTTCACGCGATTTTTATATTCTTTCAAGCGAACTTCGTAATTCAGAGTTATACTACACGCAACTGTCGATCGCTCATATAAACCCAAAAGAATCCCAGTGGATTCATCCAAGTCCAAGAAAAATCCTGCGAGAATTCACGAGTCTAAATGTACGCTCTCTTTCTCTGTAAGTCTATTTCTTTCGGTCTCTTTGTCTACGCTGTTTTTGTTCCCTCGAGCAGCAAAAGAACGCACACAGTGTTCATGGCTGTACTAACATCGTTAAAATTCCACTCTGCAATTTGATAAGAAAATTCGTACCCTCTTGACTCAGTAAAATCAACGGAATTACTTTAACAAGCGGTTAAAAAAAAATTATTCATCTCAATTAATCCACTCAACAATACTGCAACTTAACGAATCTAAACAAATATTATTATGTAATTATTTAAACCAATAAAAAAACAATTTTTCATCAAAACAGATGATATATTCCAGATAAAACAGTCCTACTTTAACAATTATGCGTTAAAAACACACAAATTTTAAAGAGAAAAATTTTTTTGCGAAAATTTTAAAAGAGAAAAAATTGTTTAATCTACGAAAATTCAAATAAAAAATTTTTCAAACACTTTATATAATTAAAAAAGGTGTTTTGATATAAAAAGCAATCATTATGAAGCGTTAAAAAGTTCATTAGCCTGCCAATCAAATGAGAAATATCACTTAAAGTCATTAATAAAACAACATTTTTGTGATGATTTTTTCACTACCGCAGAGTTTTAAAATATAACCCGCCAACTCATTTAAAAAAACCTCTAAATAAATAGCCCATTGCCGAGTTGAACAATTTGCAGAGGATTTGCACGAAAAAAAAAATAGGTTTAAGGGAAATATTCTCTGGCACAGTCATATCCAACGAGTTGAGTACGCACTAGTGCATAAAATTCCAGTATTATCAAGCATACGGTTGGATATCGATATACTCGAGTTTAAAATTACCATCATAAAATTTAGCTCGTATTCATAAATCGAGTGTTTCGAGAATAATACATCATGAACAGATTGTTGAGTACTTTGGAGCTTTTAAAAAGCCTGACCATCATATCGAGGACGAAAAAAAAAAATCACCATTATTAGATCTAAACTGGAATAATATTTCAAAAAGTCAAATTAAAGCTTTAAAAAAATTACCCATAAAAAAAATATAAAAAATACACACTATCCGGACTTTTGCCTCTGCAGGCTCGTAAACGACAAGACAAATGACCTCACACGAGACTCGTTCAAGCGTGCAATGAATAATCGAACCACCCACGTGACAAAACCCAACCAATGTCAATCAAAAAGAACTTATCAAAGACATCAAACCATTTTAGATATCAACAACATGATTATACCATCAAGTTTATACTATAAACGTCGTATAACTAACAACAAATAAATTTTATTTTAATTTAAAATCAATTTCAAGGCGTTTAGTTGAGGAAAAAAAATTCATAAAATTTTCAAGAAGATCCCTAAAAGAGTAGTCATAATGTGTAAACAAATGTTGAAAAACTGTCATGAGCTAATCATGAACTAGCCAACAGACTGATTAAAGCTCCTATCCAACAGAAAAAAACTAGGTCATTGGATCGTCTACAATGAACAAGACGTCAATGAATGCAAGTTAAACTAAAGAAAATAAATTTAAACTGCCAATATTACATCTAGATAAATTTCCAACAACAAAACTCGAGTATTTACCCAAGTGTATCATTAAATTACTCGCTCTAAAGTCGCTAAAACACTGGACACACTGTAAACCAAGAGTTTATATAACTGCACAAGTAGCAGCATTCAGGCTAATCACACTAAAAGCAACACAAACACAACAACACACAAGAATTCCCAGAACATCAAGAAGATAATATGCAAATATTGTCCAGTGATAAATATTCGCCCTGCAGCGAGGTACACAGATCTTTCCTGTCCATGAATATCAGCAGTCCAAAGCAGCCTGTGCCACACAAAGCAACATCAAAATCTTCCTCACGTCACAACCAGTTGGATTTCAATAATAAACATATCAACAGCAATATGAAAGCTACGCTCAATTCACCTCTATACAAATATTTCCATCAACATGCCATACGAATAAATCGTCAAGAAATAATGAAAAGTCTTTGAAAGACACGAAAAAACGATGTATGATGAGAGGACAATTGAATTTGCAACGGGGAAGAACAGCGTCACAGAAATCTATTGGTACACGCGTACAATATGACAGTGAAACTGAGAATATAGGGAGGACAAAACGAGGTTATTAAGCGTACAAACACGAGCAATTGTCTCCTCTTACTCCGCACATATACTACTCAACTGGTATGTACAAGCAGCTGCGTAAACGCCAGCTTGGCACACTCTTGCTTGCATGCTAGTCACAACAAGGTCCGATAAGAAAATTTAATAATTCTAATGGATCGTGTGTAATAGCTTGAACACTGAAGATTTTTACTTGGCTCGTTAATACTCCTCTACAGTATACTCTGAACTTGTGAAAAAACCGAGGATATTAATTTTTCCATCACAATATCTAATTTTTGTCCTCTTTTTCTTCATTTCACAACGAATTCACACACTACCACGGTAATTTATCTTGTTTTTTTCGTTTGTTTGTTTAAAGTTGATTAGAACAAAAATTATAATTAATACAAAAATTTACTTTGGCGAATATATATGCACCAATGCATCAAGAGATCTATAAATCACAGAGAGATAAAAGCTCACGATGAATGATGCCAGATGCATTTGCCTGCTCTTCACGAACGGCTCATGGGAGATCAGTATATATTTCCGTTAGATCTGCCTGGCACGTAGGAACAATAGAGATGTAAAAAAAAAAAATCCCGACGAACGTGAAAGCATGAAAGTATGAAGAAACTCGTGTGTTTAAAAGCATCACAACTGCGTGACGGATTACAACCAACCAATGGTCTAGCAGCAGCATCAGTAGCAACAGTAGTAGTGTGTCTCCTATGGAAAATTTTTTCCACAAACACATCACACTCGTCTCAACTCGTTAAACATGACACTTGAAGTTGCGCCAAGTGGGTGAAGAAAAAAAAATCATCACGTGAGTTTACACTTGTTAGTCACACGAAAATCACTTTAATTATATGTTTAATTAATACCAACTGTACTTTTTGTGTGTTAGCAAAATAATCTCCAGTAATTATAGGACAAAATTCATATGCCAAAACGAATATATGATATCCTTGCTCTGAGCATTGTTCCTCACTGATATAGAAGGCACATTGGCCAGGTCGTGGTGTATAGAGAGCACACGTAACAATGTGGCATTCGTGTTCTTCTATAGCGACAACTTATCATTTGTACAGCCGACGAAGAAGAAGCACAATGAGCGCAGGATATATAGAAGCGTGCCATGTTCTCACGCTATATAGGTCCGTATTATAGGCAAGCTATCTCCAACATTTGTCCTAGAACTATACACTCCTTTCTCTTTCCTCCACAACTGCTGCCTTCCTGATTCTCTACACCACGATATGCCTCGACACGAGGGATCCTGCTCGTCGTGTGTGGATATAACACTCGCTATATCTACCATCAAAAACGCTATGTGACCCGTGCTGACACAGTTTTTCACACCATGCCAAGAAGGGGATGAGAAAAGAGAAAAAAAAAACCTTGTTTAGACTCTGATTCTCCCTTTGTTCGTTGACAAAAGTTTCTTTGTTTCAAAATATATGTCACACCCTTGAGCTAATGACTGTCAAATCAATACTGTCAATATTGAAGATTACAAATTTCAATGCGTATTTTTCCCCCTCAAGACAGACACACAACACGTCTTTGAATGTAAGGTTTTCTAATCGACTAAAGACTAAAATGACTTCTGCAAAATAAATAATAAGTTTCGAAAAGGTTGAACATGTCCGAAAATGGGTAGAAAGGAGCAGATGGTCTTTATGGATATCCACCCTCGCGATCTAGCTGCAAAAAATAAAGTGTTTCACTTGCCTTCACAAACAAACAATCAATATCAAGATTATAAATTAATGTTTGTCACTGGAAATAAATTATTTTAACTAAAAATAGAAAAGATCGTTTTTTTAAACAAAGATTTAATCGTCTTGTATTGTGGTTATTCTAGCGCCATGAGTGAAAAAGAAAAAAAAAAAAAAAAGAATGATAAACAGTAGTAAAAAAAAAGTGGGTCACCAACTCTGGTGAATAGGCATAAAGGAAACAAGTATATATATAGCAGGAAAATTTACGTGATGGTCTAAACAAATGGCGATATATCAGAGATGATTAATCGCTTGGAATGATAAAACGTGGAAAATGGAAGAAATATAGTTGGAAAGACACTGTACACTGGTGGTGTATAGAGAGTTTGTATGGATCGATTCCCTGACGACGACCCTGTCCAACACACTGTGGAGAAGGATGAAAGACACCAGGGCGTTACCCTAAACCTAGAAGAGATGTAATTTCCGGTCAGATGCAACAGTTGAGCTTCTTGGAGAGAGGATTTGCAGAGTGCCAAGTTGGCTGCTGCGGTGGACATCACGAGGAGAAGACAAAAAAAAATTATTGCTCAAGATGAAAATAGAGGGATAAGCATGGAAGAGACACACCAAATTCTATTGGCTCGTTTAAATTATAGATATATGCACTTAAGTAAAGTGCACTCTGTGCCTGCAGCCATATATGACTTGCCGACTCGACTCAACTCAACTCTCTATACACAGTGTGAGAGAGGTACCACAAATTTACTAGCACACGCGTTTTCTCTCCCCACCCTTCTCTGGCCAACTCTTCAAGTTTGAAATTGAATTTCCGTGAATAGGGAATAGCAACTTGTACCGTCAATTGCCTGCCATCAGAATAATAAATTGATATAAGTCTTATTACAATATGGAAAATGAATTAATTCGATCTGGAAATATTGAGTGACTAATGACAAAAAAGGACTTTAATCTATAACAAGTCAAAATTGTTAGTATCTAAAATGGATTTTATTGTTAGTATCTAAAATGGATTTTAAAACAGGTGATTAAGTTGAAGAAATGAGATATATACATCTACCCCTTAAAAATCTTGCGTTTTTGGGAATTTTTGCAATTTTTCGTCGATAACTGGCTAAATAAACTGTATAATGAAAAATATGATGAGATTTAAATGATAGAGAATTAAATTTACTTTAAAAAATGTAGAATATATTTATCTTACACTTTGCTTAGTTTATGAGATATTTTGAAAAATAAAAATTTCAAAAAACTTATAATATCTTAAAAACTAAGGAAGACAAAAAAAATTTTTCATTGACATTTTTTATAGGGAATTTTATCAATAATAATTTAACTCATATAAAATTTGTTGATATCTAGCTTATTAACGGAGTTATCGTCAAAAAAATAGAAGAAATTTACAAAAATACCCCTTGTAAAATTTCACAAAAAAAAATCTTATTTTTACTTGGACAAAAATTATTTTTGAAGTGTGGAAATTTAAATGCAATATTTTTTAACTGTCTATAACACTTTTAAAAAAATAAAAATCTCAAAAAACCCGTAATATTTCAAAAATTAAATAAAAAAAATTTACTTAACATCACTTGTCGAAAATGTAATGCCAAATTATTAAACCTATAACTGAAACCCTTTTTATCAAGTGCATTGCTATTCATTTTCGATCAATATCTCTGACTCAAATTGCTGGTTCAATTGATTTTACCAAGTTGTTCGTGAGTAAATCTAGAACTAAGTCATCCAGCCATGAAGACGAATTTAGGGGATCAAGTAGAGCGGATTATGTATACGAAATTGGAAAGCAATTACTCAGAGGAATGGAGTAAGAGGCTACTATACTAAGACAATAACATCTCGTGATTTTCCAATATATCTCAACAAGTCAGGAAATATACAATCAACTGTGGCATTAAATGCCACAGCAATATCTCGAAAAATATTTACCCAAGAATCCTATAAAAATCGTGCAGCACCCATCAGTGTATAATTCACCCAGGAATAATGATTAGTCGTGAATGAATTGGATGAGCAAAGACAGAAATTACTCTCTCAAGAATATTATTATCCAGTCGGTGGAAACGATGAGTAGCAGCAGTAGCAACTGTTTTGCTGTCTCAAAGTTGCTCGTCGTCGTTTACTGAAACCACAAATCCCGCAGTTTCAACGATTCATTATGATGCTTGAAGCACCATGCACACGACCATGAGGATTACACCTATAGTAGCGTCAAGTCGGCTAATTTATTTGATGAATTAATCAAGCACTGGCAGAACTGCAGGTAAACGAGACATACAAATGACACTTAATCCAATGCACGTCAAAGACACACGTCCTAATCCACTCAACGGCACATCTAACAACATAATAAGCATGACAAAGCTGCCTCATTGTCTTAGCATGAAACCAAAACCCAACAGCGTCTCACTGACCACAAATTATAGCACAAACACGTCCCCTAAGTTCAACCACTTGGGAGCTTCTAATCTGCAGCCATTACAGTGCTCAGTTCCGTGAAGTGTCCACCGACGTATAACGACGTCTATCACTATTATAGTGCTGAGTCCTGCATTAAATTTGAATTTTCACCATAATTCCAAAAGGATATGATCATCAAAAAATATTTAAAACAACAAATAACAAGAAATAATTTATATTTCATTTAGATGAGAATAAAAAATTGTTTTTAATGATTTTTTTTTTTTTAGATTTTTGACGATAACTCAATAACTATTTAAAATAACAAAAAAATTTATTAGAATTAAATGATTGAGAATTAAATTTCATACAAAAAATATTAAATAAAATTTTCGGTATTCTCATTAGTTTTAAAAAAATATTAAATTTTTGAAAATTTTTATTTTTTAAAATATCTCAAAAATAAATCAAAATACTAGAAAAATTTATTCTACATTTTTTATAGAGAATTAAATTCTTTATCATTTCACTTTAATAAAATTTTTTACTATCTTACTTATTTATAGAGATATTTAACAAAAAAAAAACATCATCGACCCTTTTGACTTTAATGACGCGATATTATCTCTCAAATTTATTTCTCAACTCGTGAAAATCATGACCACCAAGACAATACGTTTCTGGAATACTTCATCGAGGCTTTTCTTTGTCAATTACCAGCCGAGAATTCTGTTGGCCGTGATCCAACGTCTCATACAGCACGCCAAAACGTGTTGATCAATTGAACGAGACGAGCACATGATTTGAAACGAATAATTTTCCCGTAGATCTAAAATAAATTAGTCACACGGAGCAATCAGCGGAGAGAGAAGAGCGTGATCAATTATTAACGGGTCCTGCGGACAGAAACATCATCAGGGTAGTGGCACCTTCGGTGTCCAATTAATAACGTGCGTGTAGACGTCATCAATAAATGGCATTGGCGCGAACGCGGCTGTCGCGACGCTTTGGCAGTTGAGCAGATCGAGTATGGACATAGATTACGAGAGGCGAACTACTGGGACATCCGTTTCCGGTGTTCGCGCCCGACCACCCGTAACATAATCCCCAATGTCCTCCCTGCATCGTTGGAGCCTCCTAAATTCACGATCGTTATCTTCACGCCACTTGTCATCCATCGACATTTGGCCCAAAAGCTTATTCGCTCATGCTCCCACACATTGTCGGAAGCTCAAGTGTCCTCAAGTTCGTCAGGCCAATTGATGGTCTTAATTGGATTATAGAATGAGCTATCTACTCTCAGTCATCACTGCATATATATCCGAATGAATGTGCATTAAACTCATCATGGCAAACATCAAAATAACTCACTCTTCTGCATCGTTGATTTTCACGACAGTTTCCGAGACTTTGTTTTTACTTCTTTGATGAATCCAAACCTCAAGAGTTGTTAAAGAACTTCATTTCATCGCATGTGCACCCGCGTTTCACGTCACTTTCATGTCGCTCATGACTTCCACAGACGTAAGTTTACGATTTTTTCCCTAAACCCACCCCTACAAGAACCTCAACAGTCAAACGAGTTTAAAATCCCAGAGTTACGTTAAATTGGCAAGCCTTGGTGGTGGTAGTCGTCATCGTCGTCGTACTGCTGATGTCTGCACTACTGTGGCCACTTTATTGTACTCTCAAAGTATCTTGAAAAAATTTTATTGAGCGTAAAATATGGCCAAAAGGTGATTTATCTGATGAAATATCAGTTGAATGAAACTTAAAAAAGGAATAAAAAAAGAGGGGAAAAAAATTATATTCCAACGTTTGAATTTTATGATAGATTGACACACGTCTAGATATTTCAAGCCTTCGGCAATTCGCAGTCAGAAGAGATAGAAGCTCTCAATTGACAACGGAAATCGGGTATTTTTCACATTTCTACAAAACTCTTGTCGTCACCCGTCAATAGTTGATTTAATCTATCAATGCAAATTTGATATTGAATAACTAGAAAATTTATAAATTTAAAAATTAAATCATGACAAAAGACATTGAAATATTTTTCTGATTTTTATCAAACAATGGGAAGGAAAAAAATGTCCGTATATCTAGGAAAATATTTGGACAGATGAATAGAAAACAGTCTAGAGTTTTCTCAACGAAAAAAAAAAAAAAGAAAAAGTAGGTATACAACACATGAAAATCGATACTTCTCATTAGTCCGTCAAGTCAACGTTGAATGCAGCATATTCTATAGGAATCAAAGCTTCCTTGAAATCAAACACAAGCTTTTCTAGACTTCTAGACTATGCGTATAGCCACACAAAGAGGTTTAATGTTCATTACCATCGAGTTACAAAGCGTAACGAGATGAAATTCTGTACCACATCGTTTGCCATACGACTGCGCCTTCGACCAATTTCTCCCGAGCACTTTCCAACCCAGTGGTTTCTCCCTCTCTCATTTCGAAGTCGAGGAACAATTCGGACTGTCGGAGAGAGGCGGCTAACGAGGAAAACAGATGTCAAGAGGAGAAGACCAGCCAACCGAGAACAAATGTCCTGGTGAACGCGACCATTTCAAGGACCGGAGGTGTCTACAGGTGTACAACAGCGCTTGTTTCCGGTCAGTAGAGTTGACACGAGAGTTTCACTGTGTATTTTCCGTCACGAAAATGTGTTAAATCATGTTGACAAAGTTGTCACAATTTTTTCTAACAAATTGTCTCATTACAGCTTTGAGCTAAAATTCCGAGTTGCGATGTAAATTAATTAGCTCCAATGGCGAATACATGATGTGCGAGAGAGAAAAAAATTTTTTTTTGCTCGTTTTGACACCCGTATCAATGCCTGTTCAATTAATCTGGTGATTCAAACTCGTTCTAAATCTTTTAATTTGATTTTCGAAACAGGGTAACGAGCATTGGATTATTCTGTGAGTAATATGCCAACAAAAATACATGATAACGAGGGTAATTATTATTTTTCAGGGACAGATAGACAACCTGACATAAAACGTGACTTTTAAAGTCTTCAATAGTTTGATTAATAAAATTCTGGAAATGAATATCTTTAGCTTTATTAAGTAGAGACAATTAGGTGCATAAAGTTTGTTTTTCGTTAGATAGGGTGAAAAAAGGGTAAGAACACTATCGAGCAAGGTATCAAGAGCCAGATTATATTTGAGAAGGTCATATAAACACATAAAAATCATTAAAATATCAAAATTCAACTATAAAAGTATGAAATAAAAAATTTTTTCACCACAATTACAATAATATGAATAAAAAAAAATAAGTCAAGTACAAAATAAAACGTTAAATAGCTGTCAATTTGATGAAACGTGCCTTCCAAATAACAAAATAAGATCTATAAGCCCTGATGAATGTATCAGAAACAGATCTAAACTCCATTGAATGGACAGTCATCGAAGCAATTTCCTTAAGCTCGCCCGAGGGTCCAAATCGTGATGGGAGGAACGTTCATATCAAGCAAAGCAATCGATCTCTGGTAGAACTAGCAGCTGGTGAGAGCAAACGGATTCAATATAACCAGGTCAGCCCTAGATTATAGCTAAATACCCGTTTGGACTTGTCGTGAATCCATCGCGGTGCCTGCTATTTACTCAGCGTTCACCGAATATTACTCAAGACAATCTGAAACCTCCCAATGTGACAACGTTCCCTAGCCCATTGCATTTAATTAAATACACCAACTCTCAATTATATTTCACCACGCGTCGAAAAACTTGCTCGACAAGCTCAAAAAAAAAAACACAACTACACTCATTGACACCGATAAACTGTCGTTTAAACCAAAAAAAACAACAGCAAAAATCGATTGAAATGCCAACTTTTAATAATATCAAATTTTCATGATAATTATCAAGCCAATAGCCAATTATGACAAATTGCACAGGGGTAATTTGATGCTTGGAAGCATCTAGAATGTCATCTAATTCTCGGTTTAAACCACCGGACCCTAGAATTTCCCGTAAATTGAAGAATCAATCAGCTAATTATGTTTTTTTCCGTTTTTTTACAGTTGAAAGGAGAATAATGAGCCGATAAATCCTCGGAAAATCAGGATATATTCATTGCAAAAGCCAGAGAACATGATAACGAGGCTAATTAGTGTCTACCCTGTGCCACTGAATAATTTAATGGAGATACATTTGGTCTGTACAGCTCATCTGTCTCACGCACACCCTCAAGTCGATCCAGGATAATCAAGTTACCTAGTTCTACCACACACTAACCTCCAAAACCACATCAGGAACACCTTAAATTTCATGCTACATCTATTCCCCACGATTAAACCGTCAATTTAATGACTTTTACCGGACCGACAGCGACCAGAGGAATTTATTGAATCAACCAAGTGGAAAAGTTGAGTGTTAAAGACAGATAGAGCGATTGACAGGTGTAATAAGTGGTGATTTAAGTATAACTACAAGAAACTAGAGGTCTTTGAACCTCTAGATATTTTATTTAGCACTACAGTACATCCGGTTCATGCATGGAAACCTACTATTATATTTTTTTTTTTCGTTAATATTTCAATAACTCTGTAAAAAAGCAAAATAGCAAAAAAAATTACTCTAGACAAACGATAGGAAATTTAATTTTTAATAAAAAATATATAATGAATTTTTGTAATATTTTGCTTTATTTCTGAGATATTAAAAAAAAATTTTTTTATTCAAAATTTCTTGAAAAAATATGGCAAATTTAAACCTCAATCATTGATCTCTAATAAATTAAGTAATGAAAAAAATATCACAAATAATTTTTATCTCGATCAAACGTTCTAAAAATCATTTTAAATTCCTTCAGACATAAATAAAATATAAGCAATACTCAGTATATTTATTGGTTTTTTAAGTTTTCCAACGTATACTGCCTTTTGGCATCAGTGACGTGAAATGCTTTGGCTCAGAACTAATGAGAAATTCCAACGAAACTTGAGATTTAATATAATGTTTAATATATAATTCAATATGATTTGCTCGCATATCAAAGATATGATGTAAGCCCCTAGTTACTACCTTCAGGACCATCAACAACGTCGTGCAAACTTCCTGGACGAGATAACACAATATTTTTCAGACCAAGGGACACACACAGCGCTTCGTTCGCCTATTGCACGGGAATAACGGAAGGAAGTTAAATTCCGGAACGATATACCCATAAATATGACGATACAAGAGCTATAGATATATCCACGCATAGATACATCAGTTAAATACACAGACACTCTCTCTGACCATCAGTATAACCTCCTCTGCATATCGACTCGATAAAAATACTGCTCAAGACTTTTGCATCAGTTATAATCTACCATGACAATGAAAATATTATCCTCACGTTCCAACATTTCAGATAAAACTTTAACTATAATTAAAAAATTGATAACCTTAATTTTTTCATTAATTTTTAACGTTTTCAAGTAAAATTTTGATGTTTTAAACCCTTTACCAATTTCGTTTTTTGTTCAAATACAACTCTTATTATTTTTATAGCATAAAAAAAATTAGGATGAAGGGAAACGAAAGAAAAAAATAACAAAGAAAAAATAGCCGGATTGATTCTAACTCAATAAGGGAGAGAGAAAGGTTATATGAGAAAAGATTTGAAATTGGTTTTGGAAGATAACGAGGGAAATTGGATTGGATTTTTTTTTATATCTGCTCACCCAGCAACTCACCCTTATTTTTTACTGTTAATTTTTTTTTTTTTTTCATCCATATATGCACACACTGGCAAAATTCAGCGTCAACTCGTTACCCCGGTGATCACGATTTTAATTGCTTTTTTTTTGTCCTGGAAAAAGTCAGGATGAAGCGTTCAAGCGATCAAAGAATCATCGAGTCTACAATCCCACTCCTGTGTATGCTCAACCTACATCACTATACTACTACTCCCTTGCTCATTTTATCCCCCCACAGTGCGGGGTTTCGATATTGAAATTTCCGACAACGCGCCTTCACCGATGGATATAGGAAGCCAAGTGTCGATTGCCGCCGACGGATATTCGATGCCGTTCCACAAGAAATCTATTCGTTGTGAGAATCAATGAAAAGATTTTTTTTCCTCTCTTCCGACGTCACTCAGTGTAATTACAGATTATTTTTATTAAAAAATATATGCATATCTATTCTAAAATATAGTTGGAAGGAAAGTGAATAGGCAACCTCGTTTCCACCGCATGTATTATACGCTAATTAATTAATCTCACTCGTTAGCTTACTTTTGTGGTGAAATTTTTTTTTCACATCATCTCATCCTATTGGTACATATTTTAAAAATGTTTAATTAAACTCGATTAATATATTTTTTGTTCAACGATGGCCCAACTGATGCCATAAATCATCGTGAATTTTATCACATGTATACGATCGAATAATAGCAATCTAATCGAATGTCAACACAAGTGATCGACACGAATTCTCCTCGCATACATTCATTTCATGTGGGTATGATGTGCTATAAATTTTGTTTTATTTGATTAACTGTTGTGAATTAATAAAATATATTGTAATCCAGAGATGATGACTCTCTCTAAAAATTTTTACATCGCGAAAAAAAATAAATATAACGGCAACATAGCCTGAAAATTTTCTTCAAATATTTTTTTTTGTATTCATGAGAAGTACAGAAGGAAATAAATTTTTCCCACATAAAAGAAATGTAGGTAGAAAACATGTTTTTTCATGCTCCATTGTTCATGCAATTTGTTGGGAATTAATTTTTTTTATGTGAATTAATGTGAGTATTGCATGAAGAACATTGCGGAAAACACTTGTTTTGCAGACAAAAGTCAGGCCAAACGAGTCACACGCGTGGTCATTGACGCATCAGGTGTCAGTCACCTTTGTGAGTGAACACAACAGTCCACTCTCTTTGCCTATATGAAGCGAGCAACACACGTGCACTGTCACTTGACCAATGATTCGAAACTGTAAAATTGACTCGTGTAACCTTCGCTACGAATTTTTAAGCCTTCTCCCAGGCAGCATATCTATAAAAAAGTTAGAATGTCATGGTCACTCACCGGTTCTGGAGTCTGGCTGTGTCTTATGATGTGTGAATGGGCACAAAATGGTTCTCGATTGTCAATTAATCGTCACGACAATGTCTATTTCCAGTCTCTGCAACTACACTAATTACACGATTTACACTATTGGAAGACCGAATACCGAATAACGCGGTACACTTTGGAGCCAGACTGATAAACGCGGTCACGACTATCACAACTGTACCACTCCGCGTCGCGGATCAGCTGCTACTATCGCAGCGCAGCCACGAAAAAGCACGGATACCGCCTGAAACTATCATCACCACTACTCGAGTCATACATAAACTTAATCCCCATCATTACCCGCACTACACTGACTCTAAATTTCCCTTAAAACACTTCAATTAATTCACTTTTGTCATTTTTACGTCGCAACGACACGTCTTGACACGTACGCCATAAATCTCGCGACGCCATTTTGTGGCCAACTTTTAGCGCGAGATTCAAAATGTTTTAATAGCCGCCACCTGGTTGCTAAAGTCTGAAGTAGTCGACTATCCAGTATCCACACTACACTGAAAAAAAATCATAAATTAAAAATGAAATAAACAAATAAAAATTGGTGTGTTGAAATATTGTTATAAAAAAATAGGAAATTTTCATATACATAAAATGTAAGAACTTTTTAAAAATCTATTTACCCAATTTAATTGCACCACTCGTTTCTAACCTCTTTTGTCCCATATCCCTGAATTGTTCTAATTTTTTTTTCTTTATAATTAAGCTATGGATTTTGACTCTAAAATATTATGTTTTAAACATTGTGATGCTCGTTCAATATTCTGCAAAGTAATTCCTGATCAGTGTCCCCTGTGTCATTCAATTTTAGCGGATTATTTAGTGCAACCTTTTGTTTTGCCCTACTGTTGTTCAAGTGCCACAGAGAATGCACCTTCTATTGTGCTAAAGCCCACTGAAGGGACATTTCTAAATGACTATAATCTTTCTAGCGACCTACATATCGGGGTTGTTAATTCGGAGGGACATTTATTCGAATACGATCACCGTGGAATAACTGTCGATGCATTTTCCCAATGGCTGGACTGTGTAGTAGTAAAAATTGTGCCTGAATCGTGGTATTCTCACTGGGATTTAACGCTAGCAAGTTTGATAAATCAACCTGAATGGATTGCCTGCAATTACAGTGAGAGGGACATGAATTGCTGTGATTTTGTGACCGAATTCCTGCGTAAACTCAACTATCCTGGCTTGAATTTTACAAATAAATCTAATCTGTGCAAACAACTGCTAATTCCCAAGCTTCGATACACCCTTAGATATATTTACCTTCACAGAAATCTCATAAACAGTGCCTACTACGTTGTCTAGTGAGTCGAGATGTCCCTGCAGAAGTTAAAACCCGCTTTTTTCACTACACGAGCTCGATACATCCTCTACAGAAGGCTACAGACGACAACTAATGACCAGAGAGAAAAATTTGATGTGATTGTCGTCGGTGGAGGTCATGCTGGAACCGAAGCATGTGCTGCGTCAGCGAGAATGGGTGCAAAAACTCTCCTTGTCACTCACAAAAAAAGCACAGTTGGTAAGTACATTTCACTGTGATAGATTAAACACTTTTCTAAAACAACCATTGAATTTATCAGGGGAGATGTCGTGCAATCCGTCATTCGGTGGCATTGGCAAAGGAAATTTAATGAGAGAAGTCGATGCATTGGATGGTATTTGCTGTCGCATCTGCGACATCTCCGGAGTTCACTACAAAATTTTAAACCGCAGAAAGGGGCCAGCTGTGTGGGGCCTGAGAGCACAAATAGATCGTGATCTCTACCGGAAAAATTTGCAGCAAGAGCTGTTCAATCTCCCGGGACTTGAAATCTGTGAATCATCTGTCGAGGACCTGATTTTACAAGGCGACAAAGCCAGTTGTTGCGGTATTATTCTCAGTAAGTTTGAAATAACTTGAACTACCCATTATTTTCTCGTCTAATCATCCGATTTTTCAGAGGATGGAACGAAAATATTCAGCAAGGCGGTGGTTATAACAACAGGAACCTTTCTAAAAGGCCAAATAAACATTGGCCTGGAAAAATACCCGGCAGGAAGGATGGGAGACGAGGCGAGCATCGGTTTGGCCAAGACTTTGGAGCGATTGGAGTTTAAAATGGGCCGACTAAAGACGGGAACTCCACCACGACTTAAAAAATCAACAATTGACTTTTCTCAATGCAACTCTCAGATGCCAGATGCAATTCCCGAGCCGTTTTCCTTCATGAATAGTCGCGTATGGATCCGACCGGAGGATCAGTTGCCCTGCTACATGACTTTCACGAATGACAGAGTGGCCGAGATCGTACGGGCGAATTTGCACTGCAATTCACACGTGACCGAGGAAGTAACGGGTCCCAGATACTGTCCGAGTATCGAGAGCAAAGTTCTGAAGTTTCGATCGCCAATTCACCAAATTTGGCTGGAACCCGAGGGCTTAAGCTCGGAATTAATTTACCCGGGGGGCCTGTCGTGTACCCTACCGGCGGAAAAACAGCAGGAACTCGTAAACTGCATGGTAGGACTGGAAAAAGCGCAGATTGTGCGGCCTGGCTACGGGGTTGAGTACGATTTCGTTGATCCGAGGGAACTGACATACGAATTAGAGACTCGAAAGATTCCCGGCTTGTTTTTGGCCGGTCAGATCAACGGGACAACGGGTTATGAAGAAGCTGCGGCCCAAGGGATCATTGCTGGGGCCAATGCTGCGGCCAAGGGGCTTCAAAAGCCCCCGCTCATTGTCGGACGCACTGAAGGCTACATTGGGGTGCTGATAGACGACCTGACAAATCGAGGAACGACAGAGCCCTACAGAATGTTTACCAGTCGCGCGGAATTTCGACTCAGTCTGCGACCAGACAATGCGGATGTAAGATTGACTGCTAAAGGCTTTAAGACCGGCTGTGTGTCGCATGAGAGAATGGAAAAGACTCAGAAATTAGTGGAAAAACTGCAGGATGGCTTAGAGATTCTTAAATCCGTGAAAAAATCTTCGAGCGTGTGGAATGAATTGTTGAATGTACCGATTCCGAAGGATAGAGGCTCACGAACGGCGTTTGCTATTTTCAGTGGCACGAATATTGAGGTTTCGTTTGAAGATTTGGTGAAGGCACTGCCTACAGAGTTGGGACACCTCGGAGACGATCCTATCCTAGCTCGAAGACTCAAGGTTTCAATTGAATTAATTTAATCTCTGTGATTTAACATATAAATTCATTGGTTTACGTTGCAGATTGAGACTATCTATGAAAATGGAATTAATGATCAATTGCTAGAAGTCCATGAGGTCAGAAGGCATGAAAAAATGTACATTCCATCGAATTTTTCCTACTCAGAGTAAGTATTAAAACTGTAGCAATGCTTCACGAGTGAAATTAATTACATACTAAATGAAAATGTTTTTTTAATCAGCATAAATTTGCGCACGGAGGACATTGAGAAGCTCATGGCAGTTCAGCCGCAAACTGTAAGTCCCAATTGAGTTTGAAAAATTTTTTAATGCAAATACCCTTATCTTAAGTGATTTTATGTAAAAAAAAAATTCAACAGGTTGCTGCTGCAACAAGAATTCCCGGTGTGACTCCTGCAGCCGTGTTGAGAATAGTTATGAAACTTAAATCAATGAAAACTCTAAATGGCCAACTGTAAAGTTAGCAAGAAAATCGTTGAATAAAAAATTAATTATTTTACCCAATCCTCATTCTTGAGAATAATGAACATTATTGTACAAAAGTCTCGCGGAAATCTTTTCAATTTCATGATATAAATAAATTAATCTCGAAGGTTCAGCACTTACTTGAGTAGATTTTTGAACTTTTCATCGAGATCGTGTAGAGTCATGGGTCAACACAGCTTTGTATGCGACAAAAAGGAGTTCTAACTGGAGCACGAGAAATCCATTCCACACACATGAATGCCTTCAAATTCTGGTCAAATTCAATGAAAAAACTTTTTCATACAGCGTACGGAAGAAGATTCCAGTAGCGTGAACGTTTGGATAGAGCTGAAATGTCGAAAATAATATCAGTGAGCCAATGGACAATTTTGCGAGTTAAAATACCATACATACTTGTTTCATGTCCTCCATAGTGGTGAAAAATCACTGTCGAAAACAATGCTCAATACGAACTGTATAGAATACAATTAATGTAATATTTATAGATTCAATTTATATCAAAATATCTTTTGGCTTTTTGGGCGGAATTCAAAATGGCATCAGCTACAGTTCAAAATTTAAAGATGGCTGCGAATTGGACTAATCGAGTTCGACTTTTTTTCGACATATGGGTGTCATTTAGTCGATCAATTGCAAATGGCGATATATAAAATTACAAAATATATATAATAATTATTATTTTTCCGGCATGAACAATAAATATACCAGTAAAAAACAATGAATTATTTTCACATATATAATGACGCTATCAATTATTGATTCATATACAATTGTCCCAAATACTCTGCTTACATTTTTCCTTTTGTTTTGTTTTGGTTTGTTTGTTTGTTTTTTTTTTTTTGACGTACGATGGTTACATATGATCTGTGTACTCATTTTTTCAATTATCTGACTTTCATATGATTGGAGGTTTTACAATCATGTGATTTTTAAACAATCAACATTCAATATCTAAAGATTAGATAAAAACATCCGTAGTCAGAGCGCAACAAGTGGCACATATTCGCAGTTACGCAGCATAATTTTAAACGTTCCCCCACAAAAGCCGAAATCGTCAAGGATTTAAAAACAATCCATAGGATCAGTGTAATTTGAAATACATCATACCCAACACCTGAAAAACATTTTAAAAATCGAACAAAAAATGGCTTCAATCTCCAGCAAAGCCTTGAATATCCAGAAGAGACAGCTTTTTACTCCAACACTCGATGAAATCAAGCGCAGTAAGTGATTCAATTCAATCAAATAACTGCTCGATATACCATTTACCATTTATTTTCTTCCAGTTATCACTCCTGCCCTGCATTTAAACTTCGAAGAGGCCTCCGTCGACGTCGTGGACTGTCCAGATTTAACTCAATCGCCCTTTACCCTGGCAGCTTCAGGTATTTAACCCCGCAAACGCTTTATAATCCTGTAAACCAAGGAAAATCCACAAATCCACAGGTCTGGGTGGCAATGCAAAGATTCTCGAGGTCGGAGGACCAGGCTATCTCTTGCCTCTCGTGCAGCGAGACAAAGTCTACGATCTGAAAACAATTGTGCCACTTTTAAACTACAGCAACAAAGTTTTCGTGATAGGTGCGGGTGCAGGACCATGGCCACAGCTGTCCCACAACTCTGAGGTAACTGAAAACCCTCGTAACCAAGTCAGAAATTCACCTTACGCATCTCACAGATGATGATGAATGTCGTGATGGCGCCGAACGAGTTGAAAAACGAAACAAAATTCGCTTGGGTCGAGTCAGGCCACTGTGTCCTGCGACAATCATCGTCCTCGGACACTCGATTCTCCCTCCTGGCAAATCTATTTGCCTGCGAGGGCGCATCTGGGAAGGTTTTGAAGGTTCACGCGAAAAAGCGCACGGGAAAGTTGGATTTTATCGCTACCATGCAAAAGGCCTTGGAGGCCCACTACAAAAACCAACTTGTCGGTGAGTAAAAATCCATTTTTACCCCCATCAACTCACGATTTCAAGCCGTCAATCTATCCACAGGTCTCGGAGGGACATTTTTGCTGAAGGAGGGCAAAGCAAAGCAGCACGTAATGTCGGATTTTTCGACTGATCCCATCACAACAGTCGATGAGCTCAACACCTGGTTGAATTTCTTCGACATGCAGGCTCCCCTCGTGGCTGTAGGCACCTTTGTGTCGGCCGAGACCGACCTGGACCTGCGTGTCCAACATTTCCACAGCTTCAGTGACCACGATGAGGGCGGTCACTATCACATTGACACGACGCCCGAGACTGTAGAGTATCTGGGCTACTTCAACATCGCTGACAGCCTGTACAGGGTGGATCAGCCGGCCACAAGCTTCTCCTGGGGCAAGGACTAACTGGAAAAAAAGCCAAATAATATCAACCTAAATCTAGATTAAGAATTAATTGAATAATGAAATGAAAAAAAATTACCTTAGAGAATTAAACGAGCATCGTGACACAATAATCTCTGCCAAATTGTCATAGCGTTGCATAAGTCGTTGAAACAGATGATATTCTATGCGTACAGGCGTGCAAACGTCACGAAATAATCCTTGCTAAGCTTTAGCAGCATGCAAATCACCATGTTAATCATGAAACAGATCAGTTGAACGCTTGTCACGAGTTTCTAGGCGTTCAAAAGTTAGTTTTAGACACGAACAATGAAGTTAAACATCAAGTCAACGACTTCGTACAATAGTATACACCCGGCCTATCAGTATACCGAACAGTTTGACAATAATGTATCGAATTATCGCGATGGAACCAAGTGGTTTGGAATATTTCTTGCCTTTGTGTCCGGAACTTTCTTTACAATCAGCTCGGGTCTGGTCAAGGCCGTGAAAAACGTGGATCCGATGGTTTTGCTGGGCCTGCGAGCCATCCTGCAGATGCTGGTGATGACCGTGATGGCCGTAAAGGAAGGCAAAAGCCTTCTGGGACCTCAAGGCTCTCGGATTTTGATCCACTCACAGGTAAAACTGTCGTCACGTTGCGTTTTTTCCTGGAAAAATCTAAAATTTTGTGATTTTAGGGCTTTGTCGGAGGCATTACACTCGCTCTACTCTACTACAGCTTCCGTAAATTACCTCTGGGAGATGCAACAACCATCATTTTCAGCTCTCCAGTTATTGTGATCCTCATGTCGTTCTTTTTTCTCAAGGAACCCTGCGGGATTTTGCGTGTAGTGGTGATTTGCGCGCTCTTTGCCGGCGTTGTACTCGTCTCCAAGCCACCATTTCTATTTCAAGTTCATCATGAGCAACACTACGATGTTCTCGGCTATGTTTTTGCCATTTTGGCGACAATTTTCACCGCATTGAATATTGTTATTATGCGAAAATGCTCGGAAATTCACTATTCCGTGCTTGTTTTCAATTTATCGACGTGGATTCTTCTGTCTGCCATTTCATTCTTCCTCGTGGTGTCCTTCCATCAACATGTAGAGATATTTCCAAGGGATTGGACCACCTGGGGACTGATTTTTCTCATCGCTGCTAGCGGACTGTCCGGCCAGGTGCTCGTCGCTCAAGCGCTGAAGATTGAGGGCGCCAGTAAAGTGTCTGTAACACGATCTCTCGATATTATTCTTGCTTATATTATTCAAGTTTACTTCTTCGGCGATGTACCCAACTCTTCGAGCATCGTTGGAGCCATTCTTATCCTTGGGTCGGTTATTACAATGGGCTTTGAGCGCGAAATCTACGGAGTTTGTGATTATATTCCTTAGAAAAAAAATTTTCAGTGTATATAAAATTTAAAATTAAACAATAGATTGTTGTTTTCAATTATTTTTGAATATTACCTCTTCAATACGCTAGGAACATCCAACTAATCCGGCGAGGTGTTCCAGCTTCTCGTCATAATTCCATTTTTTCCGTATTACTCATCCATCCCGGATAATTACACGACACACACGTTGTATCGATTGATTATTTATTCAAAGAAAAATACAACTAATATTAACAATAAATTGCGGCGCCCTGATCAACTTTTCTCTAGCTCTCTCTCAATCTCTTTCTCTCATTTCACCACAATATTTACAATTTATCCACATGATCGAAAATTCCAGTGAATTAGGCATTGTCTTTTTGCCTTGATTTTTTTTTTATCTACCTCACAAAATCGGGCTTTTGGCAATAACTTAAAATTTAAATGGCTACATTTTTATTTATTTTTTTGTTGTTTTTCATTATTTTAAAATTTAGTATACATACATACAAAGGAACGTACTCGTATACAGGTATTTTGTGCATGGAAAAATGCACGAATGTATCGAGTACACAATTTTTTGTTTTGTTTATCACTTAAAAATTATAATATTCTTATACAATTATTAAAAATCTAATCTATGCCAACGCAATTGATTGATTCTACTGTTTTAGAAGTATTTTATTAATTTGTGTTTCTTTTTATTTTATTTTATTTTATATATATATTTTTATCAAGCTAACTTTTCTATATGTGTGATAGTTAAAACACAATTCGACAATTTGAATTTAAAAAAAGGACATGATAAAAATAAAATAGTCATCGTACTAATATATATATATATATGTTTTTCTTCTCCTTCGTCTTCTTCTTCTTCAGGTAATTATTTGAATAAATCATATAGACTATATTTGATGATTAAATTGATATATTGAAATGCCTACAAATATCCGCTAAAAGTGTATTTGATATATACTTTTCATGTAAATATTTCTAGACTCTAAGCTCCGGTTGTTTTTTTTTCTCTCACTGTACACAGAAGGCAAATTATCTAAGATGTTATTTGATTTATTTTTTTTTGTTATATAATCTTAATTTAACTAAATAATAAAATTTCACATATACTTCACGTGTTCATTCGAAAAATTCTATTATTTTTTTTCGTTTATGAATTAATATTTGAGTGAAAAAAATGTATATTTTGATGATTAACATAACGGACATAAAAATTTATATATAAAATTGGCCGTATAAATTTTTTTTCTTCCCCTTAATTTGTCCAGTTTTTTACCCTTTTTTTGTGCTTAAAAAATTTTGGAATGTCGGACTATCTCAATTGACAATACAGGGAACTAAATGAAAAAAGTTGTTTTTTTCCAAATGCAAATAAATAATTAGCCAAGAAAACGAAAACGTCATGTTTCTAATAATATATATATGAAAATGAAAAAATTTCAAGGCAAATTATTCCTAATTTTAGTACCAAAATTTGCCTTATTATATCGTAAATTACTTTCAACTTGATTATAATTTAAAAAAAAATTTTTTCTCTCTCTCTCTCTTCATTAACGTATATTTATAACGTGATGATTTTATCAAAATTTTAAGCCTCCAATTATTTACAGCGAAATCATTCAATTTTCTTCCACTTTTCCTCTCTGTCTTTCAATGAAATTCGATGTTTATTAAGTCAAAATAAGAATTGAAATCTCGACACAAAAAAAAAAAAGAAAAATTTGCAATATTTCCCTCTCAGCTTATAAACACAAATATACATGCATTGCTCCTGACAACTTTACAGAAAAAAAAAAAGAAAAAAATGATGTACACAATAGCAGATCGTAGTTGGAGAGTAAATATATGTCTCAGACCCTAGAATTTGCCGAAAAAACAAAACAAAATTAAGAAAATTAACCCATGAAACGTGGAACAATCAATAAGATTTATTACGTTTAAAAAAAATCATCAATTGCCTGAAACTATATTTTAATTAACGGTTAAAACCCAGAAATGTCTTCTACGAGTATACGCTTCCCTCTAAAGAGTAAAAAAAAAAGGAAAATACGATGAAACGCAAAAAAAAAAGAACAAACCTGAAAAGTTGATTAATATACGTGTGATTGAAATCAAATGTGTATGGGCACGTGAATGAGAAGCTCTTCACGACTGGCAAAAACAGCCGAGCACATCTCGCAAGTATAATCCACAGCATCGGGAATAATAGTCTCCGGCACATCCTCACTCACGTTGTTTAACATATTTTCCGTTCTCGATTCAACTTTCACACTTAATTTCACCTTGTTGGCAATTTCTTCCGTGTGATTGACATTATCGAGATCGGGAAGAATGCTCTCATGAATCTCTTCCTCCTCCTCGATCTGATCACCGGATTGGTGGTCATTAGGCTCAGTTTCGGCAGCGAGAGCCTCTTGAGTCACGTGGGAAGAAGAAGCATCGACGGGCACGGATGCCTCCTCTTCCTCGACCAATTCCTCCACCACGGGCTCGTCCACAGGCTCCTGCTTGATCACAACATTCCGCATGGAACGACGTCCACCGACTCTTCGCGGTGCTGGCGGTGGTTTTTTCTTCGGCGCCGGTTTCTCACTCTCAACACTGCCATTGTTGTTCTCATGATTGACCGCCGACTTTCGCTGGCCCTCAATTTTAATATTCATGGGCACATAGTTGTTGTCAGTTGCGGCTGGCGGTACAGGAGTGTCTTCAGTCTCCACCTCGGTCTCCACCTCAGTCGCAGTGGGCTTGGGAAAGGTAGCAGGCACGAGTTTAAAGTGTCCGTCAATGTGATAACTGACATTCTTAGTTCTCGGTCGATTTCTCTCACCTCCAGTAAATATATTGAGCTTGTGCTCATTTGGCAAGACCTTTGGTGTCCTAGTGACCATAGTCTTGGTTTTTTGGCCTTTCTTTGTCCCATCACTGCCCAATTCCACGGGCACACGGGTCTTCTGAGTGTGAATCATCTTCGGCCGACCCGATTGCGTCGGTGGTGGCGGTGTTTCAATAACTTTCTTCTCATCTTTCTTTAATTTCTTCTTACCCGGCTTGGCTTTTGGTGTATTCAATGGCTTTGAATTAACAAGCGAATCAAAATTCTGCAATGGACTCTCAAAACACTTGAGAACATCGTTCAAACGTCGGGGGAAATCCTCCTCAGTATTAGCCCGATTTTGTTTATTATTATTTTTTTTACCAAGTTTTCGCTTTGTATTGTCATCCGAGTCAGATGCCGTTTCCATAACGTTGTAATTCTCATTGGAGGGTATCGGCAGCATTGCCGCTGCCGCCTCGCCGGGTTTCATTTTACGCCGTCGCTTGTATTTACGCGGTCCGATTTGCGGCTGACGTTTTAACGCCGTGTTTTCATCGCAATGCTGGACAATGTGTAAGACAATTTCCTCAGATGTGGCGTACGCATCGCCACAAACTTTGCACATGTATGGAGTCATGCTGCCGTGAAATTTAGGATCAGGTCCCGAGTGATGGGCACGCACGTGTTCACGCAGTACAACGCGTTGATTGAAGGCGCGCGGACAAATGGCACAGCCGTAGGGTTTCTCACCCGTGTGAATGCGTTCATGTTTTCTCAGAGTGCCACCATCGGCAAAGGCCTTCCAGCAAAAGCGACAGCCATAAGGTCGCTCGCCCGTGTGAATGCGTATGTGAATTTGCTGCGAGCTGCGGCTGCCAAATGTCTTGCCGCACTCGCGACACGGAAACGATCGTCCGCCCAGATCTTTGTTGTGCGAGTGACGATGACTTACCAGAGCACGACCGTCCGGAAACTCCTCACCACACTCATCACAAGCCACCATCTTATTTCGGTGTGACATCATGTGTCGACGTAGTCGTGCCTTGCTGTGAAAACGTTTTCCACATTTTGTACAGCCAAATGTCTTGTCGACATTGTGCACCCACGAGTGCTTGACCAAGCTGCGCTTATCCTTGCAAGTTTTACCGCACAATCCGCATGTATTTGGTGGTGCATCGTCGGCATGATACTGACGCACGTGCTCGGCAACCTCGGCATCGTCGCGACACCGCTCACCGCAAAGGAGACAGCGTCGCGAGGGTGAGCGTGCATGAATCTCTGCATGTGCAAGAAGTGCCAGAGCCTCCTCGAATCCCTCGCCGCAAACGTTGCACACGTGCTGATTATTTAATCCCAACTGATTGTTGTCCTCAATCTCCTGCTTTATGTGGATTTTACGGTGACGCTTCAGCAGATCCAATCGGTGGAAGGGTACTCCACAGGTTTCGCAGTAAAATTCACCGAATCTCTCGTCGCCCGTGTACGAGGCTGTCTCTCCCGTCTCAAATTCGTCCGTTCCGACTGAGGTTACTCCGTGCTTGACACGAACGTGCTCCCGGAAGGCATTTGGGTCCCAGAACATGTCACCACAGTTGGTACACTCGAATGGACTGTCTCCGCCGTGAATGCGTGAGTGTGAAGCCAGTGCCTTTTCTCGGGCAAAGCCTACACCGCAGTACTGGCAAACGTAGGGCTTTGTGGGGTCTGTAATTGGCCAACGCTGTGCCGACGGTTCCGACGTAAGCACTGTATCTGTCCATTTGGAGCTCGAGGCCAAGCTGCCACCACGTGCCGATCCGCGACTCGACATTTCATCCATCATTCGAATGTCCTCGCTGGCATAGTCGAAAGATTTGCTCGTCTTCGAGCTGTCATCCTGCGTAGCATTGCGCTTGGTCGCTGTGTTGGACATTTTTTGTCGTTTTCTCGGCGCCGACGACTGCACCTTTTTTCTACGACCTTTCGGAGTATCATCCTCGACTGCCTCGAGATCCTCTTCGTTAAAATCATCCTCCAAGCTGTCGCGACTGGGGGCATATGCGTGAATTTTCAAATGGTTCATCAAATCACACTTGCGCACATAACGAGCACCGCAGAGATTGCAGAGATGTGGGCGTTCGGTTTGATGTGCCACCATGTGATTCATGAGATTTGCCTTCTTGCGAAACCTTCGAGTACAAAAATCACAGGGATAGGGCCGTGTGTTTGTGTACGAGTCCTGATCAATGGGCAGAGGAATCTCCATGTCATCGTACTCCAATAGATTATCATGAGACACCTTTGTCTCGGGAATATCGACGCTAAAACAATCGAAAAAGAAGCGAATATAAGTAAATTTTGCAATGGAAAATTCAGCTGAATAAATGAATAAATAATTTACCCATCGTCCGGACCACCTCGGTCCCAAGTGTCTGTAATAACTTCTTCAGTGCCCTGGATATTTAGATAATCATGTCCCTGATCTTGCGGAACAATGTAGATAGACTCCATGTCGCTTGCCTGCGGCACCATGAGTATTTCCGTGTCCGGGGGCAAATTTGCTCGGGCATTGTCGAGATTTGTGATGGTAGGAACTTCCGACTCAACTTCACATACTTCCTCACATGCTCCGATAACTTCATTGTCCTGAGCAGACAGATCTGCTTCCATACAGCAAATAACTTCCTCGTGGGTAACGTTGCCAACTTCCTCGACCCATTGCAGGGTCAAGTCACCTGTGTCATCCATGTCTTGAACTGCAGGCTTACTTCATGCCTCTTGTCACTGTGAAAAACGCCAAATGAAAAACATTTGAATATCGGACATGAGTGGGAAGGGCTGATTAATTAATCATGATATATATTCACACGTCACAAAAATTCCGGGAGGAAAAAAATTGGAAATAATAGAAATTTTTTGGGTTTTTACGTTAAATAAAATTCAATGTTGACATTTACGAGGTTACACGGTATATAGGTTATGGCTCAAGAGGTTATAAAGATGCCTTTGGCAACTGTAACGACAAGTTGCATAATGTCCACGACCGGCGGTGCAACACGGGATGGCGGACATTGTTTTACAAATCGCGAATAAAACAAAATATAATCGCAATGGCGCGATACAGTGATTAATAAAGATTTTCCAACACCGCCACCGCGGACGGCCATAGCCTCACAATTCGCGCAGATAGCTGAGACAGCCTACCAGCAATATCCGTGGTCGTTTCGTCGTCATTTTCACTCTTGTCGCGCGTTCGAGTTGGCGACGCGCTCTATAACCACGCCACGATACCCAGAAACCAATTGATATTGTCTACTTTATTTAGTTATATCTACGTATGTTTTTACTTACTCATGAATTACACTTCACGACAGCACAGCGATTAACCTAACCAAAAATACTTTATTGGAGAATCGGAGTTGTGAGTGCAGCGCAGCGTCGACCTTCGGTTGTTTTCAACGTGGAGAGGGGGATAGGGGTCTTGGAAATAAATTGAACAAAATGGCGACGAAGGAGAGGCGCAGAAAAACGGCGCCAATTGACATGCTCAATCACTACCACCTGATTATCCCTAGTTTTTTATTAAAAACACTTATCAATATTCCCGCACTACTTTCCTCATAACCACTTGGCACTCAACACTCTACGTTAATCGCTCAAAATTGATTAATTCAAGCAAACACTCGCGTTGATGTAAAGGATATTCAAGAAAAGCCACCGTCTTCCGCTCTCGATGCTAGCGCGACGACGGACGCGCGGAACTGTCGCGCCACCTTTTGGTTGCGACTATGACAAGATGGCCGCTGGGTGGTACTAGGGAAGAGCGCGCGCACTCTACAACTCATGCGCCAAAATTTAAAGATGGCATTCTACACAATTAAGCGTTAAAGAACTTTTTAGCAAATTTATTTTTATAACAATACAGATTAAAAATTATAACGATTCGAAGAATTACACTGAACAGTTATTTATTTAATAATTACTCTTGACAACATTTTATCACCACATTCAACATTGACTGTTTTTCGTCCCTATATTTGCACTTTGCTCATTATTTCAGGGTCAAAAGTTAAATTGGCAACATTATATACTTATGATTAGAAATGAAAAGATCAATTCTACTCATATAAACACAGACATGTTCAACTGAAACACAATTTTTTATCAAAAACATAAAAAAATCACTGCCTAACTCCTTCAGATCAATTCAATACTTTTTAAAACACTTGAATTATTCAATTTTCTCTTCTTTCTCCGTCCAAATCCAATTAATGCAAAATCAAATTCATCTAGAATCATATACTCCTCGGGGAACTCGTATTCATAATCGTCATCCTCATTTCCACCTGGAAAACAATACAAAAATCATTTTAATCATCACTTTAACTGTAAGAACATATAAAAGACACGTTGAAATTACGTAAATTAATTGATTAACCAACCAATTTTCGTTCGCAAAATCTCGCTGAAGACGCTTCGGAGCATAGGTCGAAGGCCAGGGAATGCAGCAGTCAAATACGCACGATGAACGGGTTTGAGTCTGGCCAGGCACTCCATTTGCAGTGAAGCTGGGGCTGAGCAACTCTGTGCTATCCTAATCTTGCTTGTGGCTGCTGTGGAACTGACCATGGGATACAATTCCACACTGTGTAGCCCAGTGAACGCGATTCCAAGGGGTTTTCGATTCAAGAAAAATTGCAAAGTTCCCTGCCAAGTGTCCAAGTGCACTCCGACAATGCTGCCTTGGCCAAATTTTTGGCCATAACATTTTTGCTCGCCACCGTGCTGAATTTTTCCCTTGTACGAGAAACCCCAGGACTCACGATTTTCCCCGAGCAACGAGCGGAATTCATGGCGAGCCTCTAGCTCGGCTTTTTTCGTGCCTACTCCAACCATCTACAGAAACAAGTATATTTGTCAATAAAATTTATTGTACAACGAAAAAAAAAATGAAAAAATTCCATTTTTTACTTGCCACATCAGTTCCATAAATTTCAGTTATCATTTTAATCTCCCAATAATAATGTCTGCCTTTAATTAATGGCATGTTTCCTCGCACTGCTGAAGTTCCATTGCTGTAACCCGGATGAAACTTGACTTCCAAATTTTTTTGAGATAACTGTGATGTATCAGTGGCCACCGATTCATCCCATCTCCATTCGTGCACTGAAAACATTGATATTTTTGACAGTATTTATCTCAGATACAAATAAACTAACCTAGGGTATGTACAGGAGTTGGATTCATTCACTTACCATCTTCTTCTCCACAGGGACAGTCGCCCAGACACTGACAAAACCGTTCCAAGTCGGTGGCAGTTGCTCCAGAATCCAATCCAACACTCATTTTCAGGCTTTTCTCGACACTTGATCAACTTACGTTCTTTCAGCACAAAGTAGTATTCACACAATCAAAACACGAGAGCCTGCGTGGCGCCCTTATATAGCCTCGGTCCCCGTTGACGCGAACTTTCTAGAATTTTCTCGCGGTGACCATGGCAATTTTCCTCACCGATCCGAACGTAATAAGGAAGAGTCGTCGTACAAAGATGCCTGTTTTTCTTATTGATTTATGAAAAAGAACGTGTTACAGCGGGTATTATAAACAAGTCAGTGAAAAGACTTGTTATCAGTACGACTGGGGAGTCCAATTCGAAGTGAACTGTCGTCAGCTGATGCGCGCGCGAGGGGATGGTACCCGACATTCGATTAATCGAGTGGCAACACGTCACTGGCGTGATGAATAAATCCATGGCGAGATGAACGAACACGAAAAAAAAATTACCAAGTGCAAAGATAACTGAAAAATGTATACATTATTTCATGGATTATACAAATATTTAGTTCAAAAAGATGAGTATTTCATACTGATACTGGGTCTTGACAATGCGGGCAAAACTGTGAGTCAACACACTTGTGATACAATTCCAGGTTATGTTTACTAAACATTCAATATTTTCTAGACATACTTGGAGGCAGCCAAAACAAAATTTACGAAAAACTACAAGGGAATGAATCCCAGTAAAATAACAACAACAGTTGGACTAAATATTGGAAAAATTGACATTGCCGGAGTGAGATTAAATTTTTGGGATCTTGGCGGGCAAGAGGAGCTTCAATCACTCTGGGACAAAGTAATAATATACTAAAAATATAATCACCTCAAAAACACAAGACTAATATGATTTTTTTATTGTTTACAGTACTATGCAGAATCTCATGCAGTGATTTACATCGTGGATTCATCAGATCGCGAGCGAATTCCCGATTCCAAGGAAACTTTCGGTATGAAAATATCAAAATATCCCTCAAAAATATCCAACTAGCGTCATAAACTTGTTTTTTTTTAGATCAAATGATTTCTTCGGAGCATTTATCTGGTGTTCCACTGCTCGTATTGGCCAACAAACAGGACATTCTCGACTCGATGGGCATTCGAGAAGTTAAACCAATATTTAATCGCAATGCTCACCTAATTGGGCGACGAGATTGCATGGTGATGCCTGTATCAGCTTTAAAAGGGTAAATCAAACACAGCTCAATCAAATCTTTTAAAAACTACCATAAAAAAATGTCAATTTCCGTAGGGATGGAGTGGACGAGGGTATTCATTGGCTCGTGGACTGTGTAAAAAGAAATAACGAGGTTCGACCACCTCGAAATCATGACGATAATGACTTGTCATAAACATTCCTCACAAGCATTAAAAAAAAATAAAGATTTTCCATTATTTCCGTAACGACATCACGCGTCTAATTCTACGCACCTGTAGAACACGCGTAACACGAGCCTCGCCCCACCACACGCCAACCAATAACTTTATCATTTTTAACTTGACGAATAGACGAATAAAAGGTAAGCGCCATACTTGTGACCCAAGTAGAAGTCGTAGAACCGTGTGATATCAAGGCATGAAGTGAGATAAGAGATAAGCTGTGGACTGGAGGGCCTGTGGACGTGATTGAGGACAGTTTTATCAAGCAAAAGTTGGGGCAAAAGGATTATTGCAGTTGAATGATGACCGTGCGCTAGTTTAACTCAATTTTTAATCCGTAAATAACAATTATTGACTGATTTAGTGGTTTATTGTGTCAGCATGTGGGCATATTGCGATGGTGACGATTGGAGTGTACTCCCGCCAGAGTTAAATCGAAGGTAATTCACGATAACAAACATCTATTATCAATTTCAGCCTTGATTAAACATGTCTATGCAAGTTTCTGTGACATGTTGGTCGATATAGTTTATGCCAATGACGTTTAAATCATAAAAAAACTGCTCTTAGCCTGAGGCAATTGTAGAACCTTGTTGGATAAGCGCAGAAAAACTTCAATCCTGCCGCCCACGACGCCGCTAACTACGTGGCTCAAGCTAACCCCTGTCATATCGACAATTTGTAACCGTCAATGACGATTTGACTGACATTTATAGTGTACCATGATGAATGGCAAATCATTTGATTGTGAGATAATAATCAAAGCGGTAAATTGAATGTTTGTAATTGTAAATACATATAAAATACGTTTAATGGGGAGGTCAACGTCAATGATAACGGCCATCTTGGCGAATGAGGCGATTGGGGGAGTACGCGGAGAGGTGAGACACCCGATGTAGGTGTTACTCGCGCTTCCAAAAGTTGATAACGTGGACTAATTATGAGCTTGAAAGTCGTGTGAACAGATGCTGATTCATCATCAGTGAGTTTTTTCGGTATAGGTAGGTCAAACGTGTCCAACTAAAATACGATTTTGACGAGAGAGTGAAAAAAAAAACGGGGAAAAAGATGGTGAATTGAGAGAGAGAGGATACTTACATCCAAAAGGAAATCGAGAGATAGCAAGTGAGGGCGCTAACTAGCCTCTTTGAGGCGAGGCAGGTATTCACATTCCCGTATTTGACGTACAAATATTCTGATGAAAGTCCCGCTGACATCGTGGCAACAATGGTGTTAAACAGGACAGTCATCAACTGCTGATTTCTTCGGCTTTGATTTGGCATTTGGCAATTAGACTAAAAACTTTGGTAACTCATATTCAAATCATAGTCTCTCTGACAACTGGATTGCCTTTGACAGCTAACCCCATTTGTCTTTATATAACTCTTCCATTAATTTCCAAATAATTCAAGGCAATACGTCACACAGCATTGATTGGCCCGAGAATTTTAATAAAAATCGCTGCCAAGTTGAATCAAAGCATAACCTCAAAGGAAAAAAAGGTTTCCCGTTTTTTTTCTCTCTCTCTCTCTCTCTCTCTCTCTCTCTCTCTCTCTCTCTCTTGTCTTTATATATTTTGCTCGATTAACCTATACCGTGTGGTGTGGTGTGTGTCACACAGGACGACGAGGACAAGTTCTATTGTGTGCAGCTGTGTGCCCGCGGAACTCTGATCCCAAGAGTGCTGCTACTGTATTTCCAATTAACCGAAGATCCCTGAGATTGAAAAGATGAACGCCTCAGAACACGGGTAAATTTATACTGACAAAAAACAGTGATGATAAACTATGCCAACTTGTTACGAAATAATTGCATAGATATTAACACAAAAAATTTGATTTTTTTTTCTCTCCAAGCATGTTTAAACGCACGAAATGTGTTGCAGGTTTAACCCAGCGTTTAATATGGCCTCGATAAAACAGGCATTCAATGAAGCCGTCGAACGAGGTTTGTATCATATAAAGCTCTTTTGTCCTGCAGTAATGACAGTAATCCTTTCTAAAACCCCACTTGCTTCCGCTACCAGCAATGTCCCCTAACAATTTCCTCGGGCCCCGGAATTTTTAAACTGCTTTGCACCTAACGCAAATCACCGTCCAGCTATAACTGACACATAGCACCTGATAACCTATTTGGTAATTTAAAAGTCTCAACAGTGAGAATGCCAGCGCCAACACGTTTGCGCGATCTCATCAGGCAGATCAGAGCAGCTAGAACGGCCGCAGAGGAGCGCACAGTCGTCAACAAAGAGTGTGCTTACATCAGGTCTACATTCAGAGAAGAGGACAGCGTGTGGAGATGTCGAAATATCGCCAAACTCCTGTATATTCACATGCTAGGGTGTGTCTACTTACTTATTAATCATTTTAGTTTGTGATTTTTCATGAATAACGCTCGATTTTTCTGCAGATATCCGGCACACTTTGGTCAATTAGAGTGCCTGAAGCTCATCGCATCGCCCAGGTTCACAGACAAGCGTATTGGCTACCTTGGAGCAATGTTGCTGCTGGATGAACGGCAGGATGTCCACTTGCTCATCACGAATTGCCTGAAAAAGTTATTATCGACTTTATTAATGAGCTTGGCAAGGTTCTAACGTATATTTCTCCTTCCAGTGACCTCAATAGCTCAACGCAGTTTGTGATTGGCTTGGCCCTGTGCACACTGGGTGCTATCGCGTCGCCGGGCATGGCGCGAGACCTCGCGGCCGAGGTCGAGAGGCTGATGAAGTCTCCAAATGCGTATATTCGAAAAAAAGCCGCACTCTGCGCCTTCAGAATCATTCGTCGAGTACCCGAGCTCATGGAGATGTTTCTGCCAGCCACGAGGAGTCTCCTGACGGAAAAAAATCATGGTGTTCTTATCACTGGCGTTACTCTTATCACCGAGATGTGCGAGAACAGTGTTGACACTTTAAATCACTTTAAAAAGGTGCGTTAAACGTAAAGATTGTGCTGGAAAAAAATGAAAAAATTGCCAGAATTGCTAGCACGTTTTTTTTTTATGCAATTTTCACAAGTTTCACACTATACATATTAAATTTATCTTGTCTAGGAATGCGGCCATCGAGAGGTAACAATCACTTATCAGAATTTGTGCTTTTTTTCTCTTTGGAAAACACGTTGTGCATGATGTAATTTAGCTTTTTGTCGTATTTATTTATTATTTTCTTTTTAAATGTCGCTTTTTTCTGCTCCTATAGTCTTCGTCATCGTCAAATATGGGACATGAAAGCGATGATTAATTAATCTTCGATGGATTTTACTCGTTCAATAACATGAATATTATTCACAGAGATTTTTTTTAGCCCCCACTGCTTCTCCTAACTCGGGCGTATCAATCTCATTGGCAAAAAATAGCCCTGAATTAATCGGGAAATAATTGGTAAATCAACCAAAACTTGGTGTGCTTATCAAGCCAGAAAAATCCACTTAATTTTTTTTGTAGATATTATTTACAGCTTGCCTTAAGCACTGCAGTTGATCAGTAATTTACTGGTTCAATGCAGTAGTAAATATATTTCGCAGGTATATGCACACTTTCTTGATGGAATTCTGTGTTCTTCTTTGTCCGTAATGATTTTTAATCACTTGAAACACGAGTTTAAACATTTTTTCTATTCTTTCAGATTGTTCCAAATCTCGTGAGGATCTTGAAGAATCTAATTCTGGCTGGCTACTCACCTGAACACGATGTGTCCGGTGTCTCTGATCCATTTCTTCAAGTAAAAATCCTGCGATTACTGCGAATTCTCGGTCGCAATGACTCGGAATCATCCGAGGCAATGAATGATATTCTCGCACAAGTGGCCACAAATACGGAAACAAGTAAAAACGTTGGAAATACAATTCTATATGAGACTGTTCTCTCCATCATGGACATCGAGTCGGAGAGTGGGCTGAGAGTATTGGCAGTGAATATTCTCGGGAGATTTCTCCTAAATAACGACAAGAATATTCGTTACGTTGCCCTCAACACACTTCTCAAGACAGTCTACGTAGACACAACAGCCGTTCAAAGGCATCGTTCGACAATTCTCGAGTGTCTAAAAGACCCGGATGTGTCGATAAGACGGCGAGCAATGGAGCTGAGTTTTGCCCTGGTAAATACCAACAACATCCGCAACATGATGAAAGAACTCTTGCTCTTCCTCGAGCGCGCAGATCCGGAATTTAAGGCGCAATGCAGCAGCAATATCGTCATGTCGGCCGAGCGATATGCACCCAACAAGCGCTGGCACTTGGAGACGCTATTTAAAGTGCTCGTGGCGGCGGGCAGCTATGTGCGCGACGACGTGGTAGCCTGCACGATTCAGCTCATCTCCGAAACGTCGTCGCAGCAGGCGTACGCGGTAAGTGCCCTGTGGCATGCGCTGGAGAAGGACACATTTGACAAGCAGCCATTGGCTCAAGTGGCGACGTGGTGTATCGGCGAGTACGGCGATCTGTTGCTTTACGGCACGCCTCCCGAGGACATCGAGGCACCGGTCAGCCTGACGGAGGACGACGTGATCGACGTGTATCAGAGGCTACTCTGGAGCCCGCAGAATACCCTTGTCACGAAGCAGTACACGCTGCTGTCCCTGACAAAATTGAGCACACGATTTCAGCGTGGAAATGAGTGAGTATGAAGAAGCAACAATTTTCACATGCGCTAGTGCCTTGTTCCCTTCATTCCTATTCCTGAGTGAGTCCAACCAGAGTGCCAGAAGTTATTTGGTTCAATAGGCCGCCTCGTTTTTACAGGAAAATCCGCCAGATCATCGACACATTTGGCAGCAATTTGCACATTGAGCTGCAGCAACGTGGAATCGAGTTTTCTCAGCTCTTCCGCAAGTACGATCATCTGCGTCCGGCTCTGCTCGAGCGTATGCCACCCATGGAGACGGCAAAGCCTCAGGCAAATGGTATTATTGGCATGGTGAATGGCGAGCCCGATGTTGAGGAGGAAAAATCGGGTTTGGAGCCGATCAACGCTCCAGCGGATTCAAGTGCTCTTCTTGATCTTCTTGGCTCGTCCGACATTGTGACACCGGTTGCCGAAGCTTCTATCACCACTCCTGTTGTTAGTCCTGTCACTAATAATGATCTGCTGGATCTTTTGGGTGGGTTGGATCTTGGTGCACCCACGCCAACTTCACCCACTGCGCAACCACCAGCGCAACTTCTCAGTCTGACTGCGTCAAACTTTTTGGTTGACGGTCTGTTGGGATCAACAGTGCAAAGCGAAGCTCCGAGTATAGTTGTTCTTGATAAAAACGGTCTAAAAATCACTTTTAAAATTGAGAGATCCAGTGAATCGCCGGATCTTCTTGTTATTCACATGTTGGCACTCAACTCGACCACCTTTCCACTCACGGAATTTCTCTTCCAAGCTGCAGTTCCGAAAGTAAGTGTTTTTTCATATTGTTCTGAGGATTTTTTAGTACTTATTTGACTGTTTTTCCTTGTAGACATTCCAGTTACAGATGCTATCACCCTCTGGAACGGTAATCACACCCTCAGGCCAAGTGACACAAGTCCTGAAAGTTTCAAGTATCACAAAGGTAATTACAATTTTTTTTCTTCTTTTTTATAAATGTAGAGGAAGTACGAGAATTTTAGAAGGTTTAGTTGAGGTAAGAAATTTTTTTTGGTCAGTTTGGAAGGGGTACCCCTTGGAAATGTTGCAGTTTTGATGATATTATTTGGTTTTTTGACGATAACTCGGTAAATAAGCAAGATAATGAACATTACTACAAGAGTTGAATGATTTAAAATTAAATTTTCTACAAAAAATGTTTAATAAATTTTTTTGTATCTTTCTTACTTTTTGAGATATGACTGATTTTTTGAAATTTTTATTTTCAAAATATCTCGAAAACGAGGCAAAATTTCATAAAAATTTATTCTACATTTTTTATAGAGAATTTAATTCTGAATCATGTTACTCTTGTAACATTTTTTATCATCTCGCTTCGTTGCAGAGTTATTGGTAAAAAACGAAAAAAATCACAAAAACTCGAGGGTTTCCAAGGGTTAAAGCATGATTGTACCTTCTATATATCTTTATAATTAATGTTATATAATTTAGTTTGAAATTTAATTGATTTTAGGGAACTTTGAGGATGCGTCTACGCATATCGTATAATGGAGTGTCGGGTCCAGTACTAGAGCAAACAGAAGTAAATAACTTTCCAACAACAATTCAGTGACAAAATGAAAAATAAGAATAAAAATTGTACATACGCCTGCCTAAATGGACTGTGAGAAAATTTCTGATGTTTTTTTTCATCATCATCGCGTGAAAGTCGCACGAAGAAAATGCTGGAAGTAAATTCTTCCAAAACAGCAGGACAAAAAAACATTGAGCAAGATATCTTAAAGTAATAAGGAAACGATTCTTCGGCGTCTTTTTCCTTTTTCTACTCTGCTTGTAATTAACATCAAAAAGCCTCTTGTATATAAAAAACAAAAGAAACAGCTCGACACAAACATCTGTTGTCGCGAGTGTGTCGATGCGGACAATTTGAGTGACTGCAAAAAAAAAAGTGAATGAATTAGTTTCTGTAGTTCGTTATCATCCTCTGATGCATGAGGTTTATACAATTTTCATCACGAAAACAAACTAAAAAAGGAGGATGTTGGAGAGCTGAATCTGTCGCATGTCACGATATAGCTTGTCTTTGAACATTCTGCGAGAGTGTGTGCTTGAAAAACAAAACAAAACAAATAATGGCGATGTACTTAATTATAGATTCACGGTCTCCATCATTTGGCTGAATGTCACTGGGTTATTTAGCTTTGAACGTTTATACTGTGAAGAATATATATATCACCGTCATTTATCATTTTTACGGGGAGAGAAGAAAAAAAAACGTTTCAATATTAATTATTAAATACCGCGTGTGCGGCAATATTAGTTCCGTCCTTTATTTCTTGGATGATGGATGATGAATCCTTCTGTAAATATTCCCTAAACCGGAATTTTTACAGATAATTGTGTGGCCTTGTTCGCTAAACCTGTGACACAGCTTTTCAGCTCTCCAATTCCGCAAGGGATACGGTGAGAGAGCTCTGCCTACATGTTCTTAATATAATATTAGTTTTATAAATAATAATTATTGTACGAGTCTATACATATATAAATATAAAACAAATCATCCTGATTATAAAAATCCAGATTAATAATAATCTACAGCTGCAAAAAGCAGGAAAAAAGGAATGCTGTATATACTTTTTAGTGAATCAAGGTGTGAAAATAAAATGTATTTTTATTCCACTACAATGTCGATGCATTTTTTTTTTATTTTTTATAATCAGTATTTTAATTTATCATAAGACAATTAGGTTTTTTTACCTATTTCCATGGATTATCGCGTCGATTTACGACTCCATCGCCGTTGTGCCGACCTGGTTGAAGAGTTTATCCTTAATTATTTGTGCCATCAGTCCGTGAATTACTTCGATCGTTGTTTTACAGCTGTCGCGAGTGGCTTTGACAAGTTTGTCCTCAGATCGACGATCGTGCGAGTCATTGCCAGGGAGAAATCCACCTCGACCCACGGCAGCCTCTGATTGCTCGAGTTTATCTGACAAATCGAATATCTGACCAGTCGTATAGTCGGCATTGGTCAAAAGACTTGACGAACTCAAGGTATTAACCCAATACTTGTTCCACAGTGAGTCCAAGAGCCTGCGGTCGAGCGAAGACTTGAAATACGTCACTTCGAGGGAGTAGTATTGCTTGCAGTGAACGCCAAAATCCTCGATTTTATTCAGCGGAATGGTCTGATACTCGGATGGCTCCTCGTTTGCAGGCTTGTAACCTTTGGGATAGGTGCGGAAAGCTCCGAGACAGACTTTACCGGCGGAAATTGTGCGTACAGGATCGATAACAATGGCGACAAAGGGTTCCTGGAAGTTTTGATTAAGCATCTGCGTGGACACGTCGATACCCGAGAGCCAGCAGCCGTAACCCGGGTGACTGTGGTACCAGCCGATGGCGTTCTCCTGCCTGCCAACGTGCTTGGCATTTTCGATGTAGGCTGTCATATACTCGTAAGCCTGTGCTTGGGCATTAACCCGAGTTTCTGTGCCCTCAACCGGCAGGGCAAATGAGTCCATAACTATCATTGTGTTGGCTGTAACTTTACCTAGAAGCAGACCCATCACCTCCAAAGTTCCTCCTGACCGCGCGTGCATGACCATTTTCAGCAGGGCCAATGCCGAAATCTTGATGTCTTTGAAAAAATGTGGGCTGCAATATAAATTTTATCCATTAATAATCGAATTTATAAACATATAAAATTGTACTTACTCTTTCTCCCAGGGTTTTGCGGTTAGGATATCTTGCTGCTCTTGGCGATCGTATCGATAAATCTCATCCATTGTACTAATTGTCTCAACATTGTTCGACATTTCCCATGTTTTCTGAGCAACTGTAGATTGTTCACTCGATGAACTTGATGTACTGGATGTGCTTGCCATTTTTTATAATATGTACTAATATTGTAATTTGTATCAACAAAACAAAACGCACATACCGCGTTCGCTCTCTCAAAAATCACCGAGACGCCATTTTGCGACGGTAGAGCCACCATGCGACGAAATCCGCAACACTCTTGTATGAGGTTATGTTTTATGTTGTTTCCACTCTCTGGTGGAGTGTGTGTGGATATTTATGTATTTACTTTTTTTTTTTTTGATTTCTTTTGCTAAAGAAAGAAAGTTTCCATCAAAAATCTCAACCTGTCAGCCTTAACGGTGAGTCAATCTTCTCAATAAAACCCTCAAAAACACGAAAAATTCCCCTCCAAACACCTGCTCCCTAGCTCATCACCAATTAAGAGGTTAAAATTAGTTTTTTAATTGACATGCAAAGCACACTATCGACCCCAAGGACGGTCAGTGCTTAATTCCCTCGCATTTACATAGAAAAAAATCCATAAAATCGAGCTTGTACGCCCCGTAAATATTGATAATGATGAGAATTGTCCACGTGGATGTGCAGGTGCCGATAAAAATGAATAATTTGGCGGTAAAACGCCATAAATATATCATGCCCACGAGAAAATCTATACATAAAGACAATTGCGTTGCAGTTCAGTGAACCAATTTACCATCTCAAACGCTTTTCTCAGCACTATGAAGGTTTCCATGCCACTATCGATCGGCGTAATGCGCAGGGGCGTGTTGTGTAGCTGGCCTATATTCCTCGAGGATCTTCAGTCACTGCGAGCAGTTGATTCCGGTCGGTTTATCCTGCAACGAGGCAACAATGACACCTGACCCGCAGGATAAGCCTCATCCCAACGACCTGGACACGACTTGTCGGCTGAAGCCATGGCTGCGACGTGTCGTGATCTATCACGAGGTGACACGCTAACTCGTAATGCTAAACGGGTCATCGAAAATCGCGCGCTGCTGCTCGCTGCAAGCCACCTTCGCGCCACCGGAGCAACGAAGAACAAGGCGACTGCATGGGCTGCAGTTACCGTTGCATCCTCAACAAGTGACCGGTTGGGTTGTCCTGCTTGGGCTTGCCGCAAGCACATTCTGCGTCGTTCTCCCACAATTGACACCAAATGCACGTCAGGCCATCACCGGTGCCTTGATTGTAATCCTTGCGATCCACCTCTCGGCACAACTTGTCGCACTTCTACTCGACCCGGCAGATCCGCAAGTTCGCAAGCAGCCAAGTAACCTGGTTTTGCCCGAGTTTGACCGCTCAAAGCACCTCCACGTCATCGAGAACGGCCGCTGTCACCTGTGCAACATCACAACAACCTGCAAGCGAACAAAACACTGTTCAATCTGCAACAAGTGTGTCAATCAGTTTGATCACCACTGTATGTGGCTAAATAATTGTATTGGCGGACGAAATTACCGTGCATTTCTCGTTTCCGTCGTCTCGGCCATTGTCGCAGCACTCGGCGTAGTGAGTGTAACAGTCGCTCAAGTATCAATAACCCTGGGCGATCGATTTTGGAACAATACCATGGACAACGTGACACTTCCACTAGTGCCAGTGCAGGGTACGGGCTCGCTCGTTGTCATTTCGATCGTGGGAATTCTCTCGGCCATCGCGGCAGCCCTGCTCATTCATCTGTGTATATTCCACGGCTATATTGCATGTCTGGGTCTTACTACCTACGAATACGTACGGAATAAACGTGAAAAAAATGCCGTAAACAATGCCGTACAACAGTACACAATCTCCGAATCGCAGCCATTCTGCATTGATCCAGGGCGCTATCATTTTTGTCAGACTGTCAATGCCAAGGATGGTGAAACACCGGAAACAAATCAAATTTACATTTGTTCAACTCACTCACAATCAAACTCTGCCAGCGCAAATACGGCTAACAAGGCCAAGCGTAATTTTCATTTGTATTTTTCGTACGAATCTCAGGATGATGCGACTTCCATTGAATTAACGTCGCGAACAACTGCGGAAATTCCGCGACCAAGTCCGGAGCAACAACCGGTCGAGTTGAAGCCGTCCACACCGTCGCCAGTGTCCTGCTGTTTTTCTATTATGAGCCATCACGCGTGGTCTGAGCGCAGCAAGCGCAAAAGGGTGCACCACGACGCGGAGGAGAAAACTGTCACGAGATGCACGACTGTCCGAAGAATTCAAACTTTTTTACGCACGAGATTGCGAAAAAATGCGCGACAGCGTGCTCTGGATTCGTCGCGCAGTCGGAAAAATCGTGTGACACCCGTGACAAGTCCCGAGGCCAGCGACAAGGACGTTGGGATTCAAACGATATCGATAATGAAAGATGAGACACCGGGCATTCAGAGTCTTCAACGTCCACCCGTCAAACTTCCCCCGCTCAATCTTCCGTCCAGGCAGCGTTGCTCACTCGTCAGGCCCACTGAGGAGGTTCCCGACGTGGTCTTCACATTGCCAACAGCGGCCAAACGTAGCCAGCAACACCTGAGAATACGCCGTCCGTCGTTTCAACGCCGACCGAGATTTAAAATGAGCCCGCACATAACACAATCCGCCCAATTATCGCCCATACCTGAGTCGGAATTGTCAAAACCTGCTTCGCCACGATCGCCGCCGCATTCACGGCATTTTTCATTCCCGCCCGCTGAGCCGCCCATCAACTACATCGACGAACAACAAACAAATTTTCAACTCAAAAACTAATAAAAGTGATGAATACAACAGTGTAGAGATAATTAATTTTCAATTTATCAAGTGTTAATTATTCAAGTAGAAGAATGAAAGTACATATAGATTCATGCAACGAATTAATAAAATAGAAAAATTTTAAACAAAACTAAACAGAACGTTTATCCGTCCCAAGAGAAACATTATTCGCATCAAAATACTTTGTAAATATTTCAAGCTCGAATTTTTCTTTTGTTACAATTACATCACGTATGCAATAAAAATTCCCTCAAATGACGGTAAAATTTTCTCATTTCAACCTGAATAACTTTGTTTGTTTCTTTTTTGTTTTATTTCACGGGATTTTTATGGTGTCAGTACCTACCTGTGTCTGGCACATGAAATTGAATGTTGGTACGACGCAAGTTGTATCATCGCGTGACACTATTACGTGTCTAAATTGTACTCAGTCACGTAATGTCCTTTGTGTATGCCTAGAAAAAAAGGGAACAATCAATTAGTGTCATTCAGGGACTATCAAAAATAGCCTAGGTCACTTACCTTAACGAGCCTTGACCTTAGCCAGACACCGTGACAGTAACATACGTTTTGTTTATTTTTGTAGTTGACGAATACAATGACAGAGCAAAATGTTTGGAGAGATATTCTGGGAGCTCCACGGCTGGTTGTCGCACCAATGGTTGATGCTAGCGAGTTGGCCTGGAGATTGTTGTGCCGTCGACACGGCGCTGAGCTCTGCTACACTCCTATGCTGCATGCCATGATCTTCTGTCGTGATGCAAAATACCGAAAAGATGCTCTGATATCTACGCCCGAGGATCGCCCACTCATTGTCCAGTTTTGTGGCAATGATCCGGAGATTTTGCTGGAAGCTGCACGACTCGCTGAGCCATTCTGCGACGCTATTGACCTGAATTTCGGCTGTCCACAGGCGATCGCTAAGCGCGGTCACTATGGAGCGTTTTTGCAGGACGAGTGGCCACTGTTGGAGAAAATTATTACAACATTGAGCACTAACCTGCGTGTTCCAGTTACGTGCAAGCTACGAGTCTTTGAGGAGATATCAAAAACTGTTGAGTACGCGCGGATGATGGAGGCTGCTGGTGCGAGTTTGCTGACTGTTCACGGTCGTACGAGGGAGCAGAAAGGTCCTCTAACCGGTCTGGCATCGTGGAAACACATTAAAGCAGTTCGGTAAAAAATCCTCAATGAATTAATGAACTAATGCGATCTGAAAATTTTTCATATTACTATTTATTTTGGTTTTTTGACGATAACTCGGTAAATAATCAAGATAACTAAAAATATCATGAAAGATAAATGATAGGGGATAAAATTGTCTATAAAAAATATAGAATAAATTTTTTTAATATTTTGCATCCTTTTCGAGATATTTTGAAAAATATGAATTTTCAAAAATCAATAATATCTCAAAAACTAAGAGAGTTAGAAAAAAATTTATCGGACATTTTTTGTCGATAATTGAACCCTCTATTATTTAACTCTTATAACATTTTTCGTTTTTTCTCTTACTTACCGAGTTATCGGTAAAAAACTAAAAAAAATTACAAAAACTGTCGTATTTCCAAGGGGTATATCCCTTCAAAAATTTGATAAAAAAACTTTTTTACTTGCTAAAATATTGATTTATACGTCTTGCAGAGATGCCGTAAAAGTGCCTGTCTTTGCCAACGGCAATATCCAGAGTCTTCAAGATGCTCTACGCTGTTTAGAGGAGACTGGAGTCCAGGGTGTAATGACGGCCGAAGGAAATCTCTACAATCCCTGTATATTCGAGGGCCGTTATCCACCGTGCTGGGAGCCGGCATTGGAGTACCTTGAACTAGCTGACAAACATCCACCACAAACATCATCTATTCGTGGTCATCTCTTTAAAATCTTCTATCACATGTATACATATTATCTTCTTTTTCTTCCTTCGTGAATACTGAGGTATAAGCTTAAATAGATTGTAGTCTCTGCTTAGCAGATAACAGCGAGGAGCGAAGTAAATTGGCCAATGCTTCGACAATAGAGTCGTTCAGAGAAGTTGCAATGAGCTTGCGAGATCGATATTTGCCGTATCACGAGGGCAAATGCGTCTGGCAGCCAGAAGAAGTTGAAAATCCGGATTACAATTTGGAGCTTCCGCCGTGGTTGTGTCAGCCTTATCTTCGGGACTCTCCCGACGAGCATATCAGGAAGATTGAGGCGAAAATAAGCGAAAGTGTGAGTAACTGCTGCAACGAAATCATGTAAATTATTCTGAAAATATCATTGTGCTTACAGGAAAACATTCCTAAACGAGAGTTTACGGACGACGATGGTAATTTGATATCCCGCAAACGCATGAAAAAACTTCAGAGAATTACTCGCAAACCAAATCGAGGATTTCCGTCCGTGAAAAGGAGCACAAAGCTGTGTGATAGCTGCCCAAATCCTCTGGTAATATTTTTCACATTCACTGTATTCTTCTTTTTTCATGTTTTCTCTTGACGATTGACTCTGAACTCATTGCAGGGCTTCAAATGCGAGTACACAATGTGTCGGCAGTGCTGTCGTCGCAAGTGCTACAATGAAAATCTTGATTGTGAGGGTCATCGAAACAAAACAAAGACACGTCGTTTGATGGCGATCGAGTACGCGGCAAAACGGAATGAAATGATAACAAAAGTATCATCGACGTGACGGCAAATAAAAAACGGTAAAATCTTTTATTAAAAATCTATTGTAATAAAAATTAAAAAATAGACAGTGGCGGTTAAAAAGGTTTTAATAAATGTAATTAACAATTATGTATGATGAAGAATAATTTATTCGACAAAATACCCGTTATTTTCGGTGACAACCGCAAAAAAAATCAGTTTCTGATAAATTTCATCTTAATGCAAAACATTTAACAGTTTATTTTATAATTGGTTCCTGTGACTTTGGGGTTTAGAGGATGACCGAAATATATTAACAAATCAAATCTATTCGTTCAAATAATTGTTATTATTTTACATAATTTACATAAGAACGAATTTGTACTATTTCACAAATTTATACACGTATTAAATATATATTTTTCACGCACTCGTAGGAGCTAGAAATCGTTGATAATTACTAAAGATCTTACTACTATCTGTGTCGGATAAATTCCTAGTATCCACGCTGTCATCCTTTGAGCTGATCCAGTATTTTTTACTGCAGAGAATCAGGACCATCAGAGCCGGTAAGTGAATCAGAGAAAATCTAAAAAGCTTCCTGGAACTTGCGCTGTCTGATTTCTTGTAAAATTGCCATGCTGCAGTGATGAATATCCGGATTTAATCGTTTATAATTAATCACAAGTGTTTTTAACGTACCAAGGTAGAGGAAATAAGCATTGAGCGGTGTCGAGGCAACGGCAAACCACCAGTGAGTGACGTCGAGAGCCGGTGCGAGGTAGGACAGAGCGGCGAGAACCACGGTATACCTCAGAGCAGTCCTTCGACACAGTTCTGGGTTGGTTACAGCCATCATGCGATATCCCGCGCGGGAATAGTCGGGCCTGAGGTTCCACGAAAGTGCGTTAAAGTGCGGAAATTGCCAGGAGTAGAGAATTCCTGACATGATCCACGCTCCAGGTGCCAAAATATCTCCGGTGCATCCGGCCCAGCCCATGAGCGGTGGAATGGCACCAACTGCAAACCCAAAAAGCGTCTTACAACATGCAACTTATGACGTGTATATTTTTTTTTTACCTACGGAGCCAACCCAGGTATTCAGGATTGACATTCGCTTCATCGGAGTGTAGATGAGAGTGTATAAAACGAGATTAAAGGCACCCAGCATCGCCGTGAGTTCATTCACTTGAAAATACAAGGTTGACAGTCCAGCAGCACTGGCCGCTGCAGCGAAAATAATTGCATGAGCTGGCGTCAAGTGGCCTCGAACAAGAACTCGGTTTTTCGTTCGTGACATTTGTGAGTCAAAGGGCACTTCAAAAAATTGATTTATTGAATTGGCTGCCGCAGAAACGAGACCTGTACCGAGGGAACACATGAGAAATGTGTGAGCATCGAATGCTCCTGGTGCCAGGGCGTACCCTCCCATTGTCGTTATAACCACTAAGGCTGCAACAAAGATGAAAACATAAAAATCAAGCGGGTAATCAATTGTAAATATGGGTACTTACACGTCAGACGAATTTTCGACAGCATCAAGCAGTGCTTGTGAAGCTTTGAGCAATCTAATTCCACTGGTCTCCATTCTAGCTCTTTAGATTTGTTGGCAATTGGCTTAGGACTAGCATCTTGTAGTTTGTAACGTTCCTGTAATACTGTATCGGGCGGCAGGAGTACAGATGGATGAATTTTAGGTTGGTTCCCGTGTCCTGATACGGTTATCCATGGTTTTTCGGGTAGATTCGACTCTTTATGAGCAACCTTAGTTGAATACTGAAAATTTTCAGACGTGAGATTATGTAAAACGTAGATTGATTGATGGTACTTACAACGGCTGCTATGAGTTTCGGTGAAATACATGTGATTCGATGGAGTTTGCCGGATAAAAGCAGTAATACCATGATAAATAATGATTTTCAGTGATTCACAGTCATCCTGCAACATGTGATACACAACACACACTTTTCATCAATAAGTGACAAGTGTGTAGCTACATACATACATGAGGTTGGCCAACGAAATTTACAATTAGCAATATTATTGTATGGAATTGTTTGTAATTGCTATGTAAATAATTGCAAGCATAATTTTAACGTTTATAAACCAACAGTGTAACAAGAAAAAAGAATAAATAAAATTTGGAATGATTTTTTAACTTACATGATATGAATAATGATTTTTTTCAAATCATTGATAATTGTTTGTAAATCATATTTAGATCGTTCTTCGCGTTTGTAAGCCCTTGTTATTTAATTATCGCCAAAATTATAAATAATTTTACTTGCCACTTGAATTGGGCGGGGGCAACTTTGCCTACAGACCACTATGTAGCAGGCGTCGGTAATGCCGACACACACCGCCCCCGACCAGAAACAGCTGATCGACGCCATCTTGGTGTAAAATCGAAATTAATGTGTCTTTCTGTCTCGTACAAATAATGCATGACGGCAAAAGCTCCGCGAATAAATAGAAATATCCGCTAAATTGAATGGTTTTTACGAATTGATGATAATCGATGGATCTTGGCCAATTGTTCCACGGCATATAACTTGAGTTGTACGGACCTTACATGTGAGGAAATGAGATTACAATGGTGAGATCTAAAAGCATCTTTTGAGGTTATAGTTTTTACTCGGTAACATTTTATTTTTACTGTTGTAAGTGAAAAAATGTTAATCAAAGTAAATTGTTTTGATTATTAGGGTCATGATTCAAAGGATCCCGGACTGACAGTGGATATGACAGTGGAGCGAGCAGAAGAAGCAGCAGCAGCAGCAGCAGCAGCAGCAGCAGCAGCAGCAGTGTCCACCGGGAGTTGCAAATTCATCATCGGTAAGTGAGATATATTTATTCTTGAACATTCATTTCATGTTTATTTCATTACTATGGACGATACGGCATGACGTTGCCAAGTCTTAGAGTCCCTATCTAAGCGTTTCAACAATCAGAAATAAGAAAAGTCGGACAGAGTTATAGATAATTGGGCGCTTTGTTCACATCAGTAATAATGTCACGTGCAAACGCTGTTTAAAGCTAGTCTAAAGTTGGATTAGTTAGATATTTATGTAGTTTACACTCTCTTTTATTCCCATAATTAATAAATTATTAAAATTCCACGCGGGTGGAACACCCCTTAAAAATCGAAAATTCAATTAAATCGATATAAAAATATTCTGCCCTCGTATTTGACTGTCCATAGCGTGTGGATAGGTCCTCCGATCATTTTCAGGTATTTATTTACATAATTAAAAAATTATCAAAATTCCACTCAGGGGAAACACCCCTAAAAAACTGAAAATTTATTTAAATGAATATAAAAAATATCTGCAATCATATTCGACGTCCTGCAGCGTGTGTATTATTCCTTAGACCATTCTCAGATGCGTATTAAAATAATGGATTATTTCCCTGCCCCTAACAGACTGGGAAATAATTAAAATCACAATTAAAAATCATCTGCTCTCGTATGCGACGATGCACAGTGTGTAGATTGGTCTGACAGTCAATCTTAGATGTTAAATTAATCAAAAATAAATCATTTCCAACAAAATTTTGTCTCTGTTTTCAGTTCCAACGGAGTTTGAATTCACGCGCCTAAAGATGGCGGAAAGAAGATGGCGCAAATCAACATGGCGAACATTCGAAAAGTGAGGTTATGGCGACCGCGCAGTTTTAGTTGAGTGAGGACTTCCACAACAATGGTATTGCACAGACAGAAAATGTAAAAATCAACGTACCACCGGCAACAACAGTTCTCCCAGTTTCGGCATCGAACGTTTCATTCATAAAACCATGTAAGCAGATGTGTTAATCAAGTATTTTGTTATCTTTAACAGATTTTTTTGTAGTATAGCTGAATTTTGACTTCATATCCACGATGGCCTGGAGTTGCTGTTCAGTCGGGATCAACCAGAGAAGTTCTGTTATAAATGATGCGGACAAATTGGAATTTCGCTGAGTCAATCAATTGGTTCATCGTGTTCCTGGATTTTTTCGCGTGTGCAGAGAGTATTGGATTAGTTGGACACTGTTTCAAGGTGTCAGCGGTCGACGTGGTCGGTTTCAGTCGGTGTGGGCACACGTTTGTAGTCATTATCTGTATATTGGCGCTTCTCCATCAACGAACTGTTCTCCAATCGGTTGACCATTACGGTGGGGCCCAATATTGTGAGCTCACATTCTTTCGGGTAATTCAAAATGACTTTTTACACACTCCTTTCCATTTAGAGACCTTCACAGTATCGCTGTTGGTTGTTAATTAAGTATTTTATATTCAGAGATTTGGTCCTCAATCAGTTTACGATCT